>VDFB02085919.1:0-17922 GCA_007258455.2 Sequoia sempervirens
ACTGCTCAGCATACTTCGTGCTCTTTCCATCACTGTCCTGTTGAACCTTTCTACAACTCCATTTTGGTGTGGAGTGTAAGGTGTAGTTTTATGTCTTTTAATCCCATGATCTTTATAGTACCTCAAGAATTCATCAGAACAAAATTCACCGTCATTATCAGTCCTTAAACATTTTATATTTCTTCTAGTCTGATTTTCTACAAGGTTTTTAAATTCCTTAAACTGACTGAACACTTTTGATTTACTTTTCAAAAAATAGACAAATGCCCTTCTTGAATAATCATCAATAAATGATACATAGTACCTTGACTTAGACAAAGAAGGAACATTCACTAGACCAAAAACATGCGAGAATGTATATAATCAAACAAACCCGGAAGATTTGTGAGGGCTGGGTAAATGAAACGGTGTTGCTTACCATATATACAATGTTCACAAAACTTCCGGTCGAGGTTACAATCTTCAAGCCCCTCGGCTTGGTTTCCTTCTTCAAGTTTTTTTAAACCTTTCTCTCGTGGCCTAGCCTATGATGCTAGAAACATGATGTACTCTCTTGGAAGTTGCTTCCATAGATTTTACTACTCCTTTTCCTCTTTTTCCTCCATGGTAACCTATGACTTCAGGAGACATGTGCATTGAGCAGCATGTGCATCAAAACATACAAAGGTATCTGAGCACCTTGCTACTTTTATTGAGCCTCGATCATCTTACAGCCATTTTCGAGGAGAAGCGTATTGACACTCAAATATAATTTCAAAACTTTAACAAAAAGTAAATTTAAAGCGGACCTAGTATATTACATTATCATTGATTCCTTCACTCTTCATCGGGGCTGATTATGACTCTTCCGGCCTTGATTTCCAAAGATGAATCACTTGCCAAATATGCCTTTCCAACATCATAGTTTTCATACTTTGTGAACCGGTCTCTATGAGATGTCATATGGAAAGATGCTCCAGAATCAATCAGCCGGACATCATCAGATGCCCACGTAGCCAAGGCTGCAATGAAGGCGTCTACATCACTCTAAGACGAATCATTGTCGGAAGAATTCTTCTTATTTTTCTCCTCTTTACAATCCTTTCAGACATGACCAGGTTGCCCACAATTTCAGCACTTCACCTTGGACTTCTTGCCAGGATACTTTGATCTCCCTTCTGATTTGGATTTGGACTTCTTATCCTTCTTCTTGCCTTTTTCTTTTGATTTGCCTCTAACAGCAAGAGCCTCCTTCGCCATCTCAGAAGATTTTCTTCTCATCTCTTCTGATAACAAAGAAGCAACAACATCTTCCATCTTAAAAGTGGAGGTCGTACTCCCAATAGCCATCACCAGGTGATCCCAAGAATCTGGAAAAGAACATAATAATAGCATACAATGATCTTCTTCATCAATCTTCACACCCACAAATGTTAACTGTGCAATCAGCATGTTGAATGCGTTCAAATGATCAGCAACAGACCCTCCTTCCTGCATTCTCAAAGTGTACATCTTCTTCCTCAAGAATAATTTATTCACCAAGGACTTTCCCTGATAAATAGCTGCCAGTCTTTTCCACAAGGAAGATGCAGTCTTTTCTTCATGAACATTCAGAAAAACAGAGTCTGCTAAACAGAGCCTTATCAGCCCTTTGATTTTCTATCTGCAAGGTCCCAATCCTCTTGCTTCATGCCTATAGGCTTCATTCCAAACACAACAATCCAAAGATCATGATCAACTAGCAGATCTTCCATTTTAAGTTTCCACAACTCAAAATTGCTGCCATTGAATTTCTCAATTTCAATCTTTCCTGACATGCTTGCCATCTTAACCTGTAATTCGAATTACCAAACTTCTACAAGACTCCCACTGAAGAGAATTTGACACAAAAAACCCAACGTACCCACAAGGATAACACAACTGGCCAGGCTCTAATACCACTTGTAAGGAAAGCTAAGGTGCGGAACTAACTCTCCTAACGTCAAAGCCTTAGGGAAGAATGTAGAGGTGACTTTAAATTTTCAATTACAGTCCAATTAAGATACACTTGAAAGAAATAACATAAACAAATAAATGACCATACACACATGAACACCAAATTCACGTGGGAAAACCCTTACGGGAGAAAAACCCACCACACCAAGAAAAACCCCTTTGTATTATAGTAAACAAAATTACATATAGAGTACGGGCTTCACTCTCTGATATCAAATTATAGCAGCATACACAATGATCAACCTTGTATAGAACATTCAAGTTACAATGCTCTAAGAATTGAATTCACACTGATTACTCAACTGTTCATCGAACTATTCATCCCACTGATCGTCCAACAAAACATCATCATCGATCTTTGAGTATATCCATGTCATCCCTGGTCTGTTGAATTTCCTCACAGGAACGGCCACAACAGTCTAACTTCCAATGGTTCCCATTCACTCCTTGATTGTTCGAAGACATACCACGTAGGACAGTCTTCCAATCGATCAAAAGCATTCAAACATTATTTGCATGTCAGTGAGACACTGACCGTGTCTCCCTAATGCCACAAGACCTGATTGTCGTTATCACCAAGAGTCATGACCATCAACAAGATGTTATTGTAGACATGCAAATTTTACATTATGCATTCGATCGGATTCAGTCAAATTAGCTCTTACATTAGGCAAATTCATCACTTTAAACCATTCATCAAATAATCTTATAAACATTATCATTCAACCTTCATTTTGCATCATCCATTTAATTGAATAAATCAGGACTTCATTTAAATTAAATCCTAAATCATATTCCATCATTTTCTGGATTTAAATAAATCAGAATATCAAAGTCTTGAAAGTCAAATCAGCTAATCAGCATTAATCAGCATGATCATCATCTAATCCTAACCTAATGCTAATCCCATCCCACTTGCATTATCTAGACCTAGCCACTTGCACAATAAATCAATTTTATTGATTTATTAAAACCTCATTTTCTTTCAACATGACAAGTCAAACAGGGCATTTATTGCTCTTCTTTCTTGTCCCCCTCTCAAAATTTATTGCAAATTTGAATTCAAAATTTCCCCCTCTTGGGCACTCTTCCCAAATCTTGCACATGCATCAACTAATCACCATTTGACAAGTGTCCTCCTATCATTGGCTTATCTTTAGTCCCACATTGGTCCCTCTTCAACAATCTTAGCATTTGAAATCTTCAAATAGAGGCTTCAACATTGAGCAAATCCTTCACGTCTGCAAATCATCCATAAAAATCTGATACAAGGTTAATCTCTTCATTTGAGAATTGATCTTGTCCACACCATCTTCATCATTTGCAACATTTGGCTTATCTAAAGGGATTGGGAAAGGGTCACTAACACATGTGACACCAATCCCCCTATGAGATGAATGTTTGAAGTAATTTAGGAATACATTTCATGATTATATTGCTTATGATTTTAGATTATTGTGATATTATTATTATTTCCTTTATAGTTACTCAATAATTTCATAGGGAAGGCTTTCATCTTACTTATTCAAAGTTGATAGATTTAACCCATATCTTTCAGTCTTTGTTCAAGGCAGATTTTGGTCTTCACAGTTTGGCGCTAGAAGGAGGGCCTCCAACAGTATTATCGTCCTTTTCAAATATCTAACTGTGTTGTTTATCCTGAGAAATGTTGAGATCCCCGAGCATATTTACTCTATCTTTCCTACCGCTGGCACAGAGTGAGCCATCAGAGAAGTAGCTGTGATTTCTTTTTGATCTTCCTAAAATTTGTCACATAGCATTTATTTTTCGGCTATTTCAAAATTTTGAAGTCTAATAATGGCTCCAACTGCTGCTGTGTTATGTCACATAGTTTATTAGCTTTCTTGTGCGCTACTGCATACATGAAATATCACACAACGTCATGTTTTAGCCAAATTTAGTGGAACATTCAAGGTGCCATATGAGTCAATCGATTTGGGGACGTATTCTTTCTGTGTCTTTGTACATTGAATATGGCTGTTTAAAGTCTGTGCATCTGTTTAAAATTGTTTGATATCATTTTATATCTTCAAATTGGTTGTTGCCTGGGTGATTGATTTGGAGCAGTTAAGAATATCTCTTTAATGAATTTAGACTCCTATCCTTCAACCGTGCGCCGTCCCTTGTAAAGTTGCTTGATCTTATAGGGGTGCTTTATGGTATTCATTAGAATATCTTCTTGATATTCTAAATGATATATTGTACTGCACGCATCTTGTAAGTATACTGCAGGTTGATATTATAGCCATAAATGTGCCTTATTCATTTTTATCTGTTTAACCTTTTAAATGTGCCATAACGATCAACGATGCAACCTTTGTCTAAAATTTTTCTTGATAAACATCCATCCGCCTAACCTTTTGTTGAAGTGATTAACTATTTGCAGATTTCGGCCAACCACAGGGAAGAGCAGTGGAGACCATGCTAGGAGAATCATTAAGGCACTGAGAGTGCTGGTGAAGGGAGCAAGAAATTAAAGCGAGCAGCGAAATAGGTATCACCGATATTAATCTGCTCGTTGCAGGCCAGGGAAATAAAGGAGTACAAACAGTAAGAAATAGAATGATGCCAGGCGCAAACACCAAGGCGGCCAATATCGTGCGGAACTTTAATGGTTCTCAATCTTCTCACGGGTCTTTGTTCACTGATACACAATAGATCTCGCTCCAGTCCGCTGGTACCACTCGAGATCTCGTGCCTTGTTGTTCAACCACATTGGCTCTAAATTGTTAATGCATACATATTTTGAACCCGTGGTAAAGGAATTTTGTGTCACTTGCGATAATAATGATATTTCATTCACTCGATAGTTGTGGAGGGAGATCAATCAGCGGTACATATTTATCCACACGTATCAGATCTAAAATCTCTGGATTCTTCAAAGCGTAATGGTTTTTATTTCAATTTGAATCTGACTGGTGTTTCTTTTGTCAAAAAAATTTCAAAAAATGAGCATTTACATTGAATCTGACTGGTGTTTCCGCTGCTCCTTCAAATGACTCCATTTACTATTGCCCATTATTATTGTCATTTACTTTCATCTTCTTTGCTGCACGAATCCAATAATTCTATTGTCTTTTTGGCTGTTCAAGTTCTTCATGTTTTAAATGAATTTATCTGACAGTTTCCTGCGTTCTTTATGATTTAGTGAAAGTTCCTCGCTCTTTCTGCCTTCTGATTCTTTCATTGATGCAGCCTGTCACTCATTCTTGGTGGACCATCTAAACCCCCGCTTCTCACCCATCTGCGTCTCTGTTTAAAATGTTGAATGGTGATTATTGCCTGATGGACAGATTGAGTGGAACGTAGGCAATGGAATGCAATGATCCACCGCGTAAAGACACAGACGTTACCTTCTTCTAGATTCTTATCACATGAAAGAAGTCGACTTATCACCTGCGAACTACATTTACTCCTCTAACATTAGATTAATGGGACCTTTGTTTGGTGCAATCAAAATCTTTTTCAAATCTGCACGGGCACGAGAAGGTTGCAGCGATTGATTTGAAAGTAATAATGCCAGCGGCTTCTATGATAAATGTGTTGTTTTCTTTTATCTTCACGCAATCTTAGTAGATCTTCATTTATTTGCAACTGTAACATCTGACAACATATTCTTTTGTCTACTAGATTGACGTTCATATCCTGTTCCAACGTGTCTTTATTTACTCTGAACAACGTACTTTACCTGCCCATTCACATTCTTCATGCTTCATTTTCTAGATGCAGGAAAATTACTGATACATGATCTTGACGCGTGACAGAGCTTTATTTAGTTCAGATTTATATTTTGATCTCTTTATTTACGGTGGCAATGGTGGTTATGTTATTTACAATATATTATTGCTTGGAGACATACGGTTTTGTCTATACCTCTTCAATCATTTAAATCACTTGCTGATATTTTAGTATTGCTGCCTCTATTAACATCCAAAATGTTCTGCCAAGCATTAAAATCCTTCGCTAACGTATCCTCTGTCTATTATCCTTGATTCATAGAAGTTCAGAATTTTCAACTTTTAGATGTTGACATTGCCTATGGCTTTTATCACTTGAGGAGGCATGGTACACAAGAAAACTTTATCATGGATTGAAGTTATTATCAGATTTTTGAAGTTATTATGGATTGAAGTTATTATCATTTGCACCAAGAATCACCAAAGGACAACTTTCTCTTTATTTGATGAATGCATTCATTATTTTTGAAATTGTATTCATTATATTATTGAAATATTATACTTCTTATTTGTGATAACTTTGTATTGTTTTGCAGGTTGGCATCAAAATCAAACATTGAGATCAAGCGAAAAACGAGAGTTAGATTGGAGTAGAGAGAAATGGAACATTGAAAACTCAAAGTTAACAAAGCATTTCTTAATGCTTGGAGGATCCGCCATACGCTTTAATTTTCTGTTATAGGCTAACTCATCTTTGGTTTTGGGCTTTAAAATGAACACTTCAAAAGTTTTCAATTTTCATTGCAAAGTTGGACTAAAATTGAACCTTACAAACTTACTAGCTTTTTTATTTTGGGCTAAAAATTGGACAAGCAATCTTCATATTTCATTTGGTGCTTAAAACGAATCACACGATTGCTTTGAAGGGTATAAAACGAACAAGTGCTTGATTTGTGTGATTTTGTCTTTTGAGTGCGTATCCTCTCCCCTTGCGCTTCGTGCGATCTAGGGTGCAAGAGAAACACTCAAAATACATTTTATTGCTTTGAAACACTTCAATTTGGGCTTAAAAATTGAACATCTTGTCTGAGTGTGAGTAGGGGGCATTTTAGGTGTACATTCTCTTTCTTTGTGCCATCAAAGATCGATCGAGTTCTGGATTGTGTCTTTGCTGCTTTGTTTATCTTAGAGGGCACGCTTGGGAAAAAGTACTCACCAGCGGCGACTCAGCCATTAACACTCTAAAGCCAAAGTATTTCCGGCCGGGATATAAATGAGGGTTTTGGTTAAGCGCCATAATCAGCGGTTGGCTCCGACGAGGATGGATCCGAGGGGACTCTTCTTGGTTGGGTCAATCCGAGCGGAAGATCCTTACTAGAACCTATGTTAGAATTGGCCAAAATCCTTAATCTGTTTGTTGGTGCAAGCGGTGGATTCTGAAGCCGCCCACAATTACGGCTTTTAGTAGAGATGGAAAGCATGCCATGGGAGTTTCATGGGTGTTGGTGCTTGGTTGCCCCGTATAAGTGAGTGTCGTGGAGGGGAGCCAGTGGGGTCAAGCATCTAACCATCTGCTAAAAGTAGGCGTAGCTGGACTTGTCCAAGTGGGGACTCAACAAACATTGTCTATCACATCCATAGGGCTCGTAATTATTCTTTGTTTGAAAACACAGTGTGTATTCAAAAAAATTTGCAAACCAACATTCAACATCATCATCAAGACTTCAAACCCCTTAGTTTGAGCAAATACCTTTGACAAAGCCCAAGAACTATTGCTTACCCTTGGGACTATGTCCTTAGAGGTTCCTAAGTAAGTGGGTTTACATCTTAATTTGCTCTTACAAAGGTCAACATTAGGCAACCTTTGTCCTAATTTCTTGGAACTTCCACATAGCACTTTGTGGGACAAAAAGAAATTGTGACATTGGACATTCAGTTTGAAACATAATCAAGTGGTTGTTTTTGGTAAAAAGAATACACTAAGCAAAGATAACAAATTGGACCCCACACATGTGCTTGATATCCCTTGGTCATATTGGTCTTTTGATTGCTCTTAGAGAAAAGTGTGTTCTTCAATACCTTGGCCTAGTAAAAAAAGTCTCTCTAAGTCTCTTAGGGTCAAAATCAAACACTTCATCCACCTCAAACATTCATCAATCCATCTCACCAAAACAACTTTAGATCTTTACAAACATCATTCTAGACTTGGGTACATCCTTAAACCAAATCAAAATCATTTGTTTAGTTAGGTGTGTTTGGATGAATCCTTCCACGCACACTTAGTTAAATTATCACATCTTTGAACAAATTCATCCTAAGATCACATCCAACATCTTAGGGTTTACAAGTTCATCATCCACATCAAATAATCAAAATCAAAATCTCTAAGTCTAGCATTGATTCAAAGTTCCTAAACGTTCATCATTCATATCATTTCACCTTTCATCTTTCATCTCGTCATTGATCCTAAGAACCTTAGAGGTCACTTTCATAACAAAGTCAAAACACAAGAAGAACATGGAATATAAACTTGATCCATACATCTTGGGTAATCCAAATCAGTTGAATCTTCAAAGCCTTGCAATGCCTATCAATTATCAAAATCCATGCATAGGATCATTTCCTTCGACAAATGTCAATGGTACAACAAGTGTGAGTATGCCCATGTCAAAGTTTGGAACACATTTCCCAATGATAGATCTAAGTCCAAATCTGCAAATCCACCAATTGAATAATCAATGCATGAGCCTTGAAACGAACAACGTCATTCCACCAAATCCCTACAAACCAAATGTGGATGTACCAAGTGCAACTTTTCGAAACATGAATCCTAACTCGGAAAACTTTGGAAAAATGATTCCCAATACCAACAATGTTCATCCTATCATGCCAAATCTAAACATCATCCCAAATCAGAACATTATCCAAAGTCAATTTTCCCATAATCCCATTCAAAAACCGCAAACATGCATGCCAAAACTACTTGAACACAAGCCAAATCAACTATCTCAAGTGAGTCAAGATCAAAATCAAGAACAAATTTGGCAAGATCAAATTGCGGAAATAGTTGAGGCATTGCGCCAAGGGAAATCTCCACCACCATTACCTACATCATTCCTTGGTTTAGGGATTCCCCCTTTACCTAACACCAATCCCGCCACCCAATTCAATCCAACTAACGTCAATCAAACCATCACGTCAAATCCTTCGAATATACCATCGACATCGCACCAACAGATGGTATCCAATCAAGCAACAATGATGATCCCAACCAATCAAAATACGGTCTCCCAAGGACCTATCACCTCAGTTATTCCAACCATCACTATCCCTTCAATCATTCCAAACACCACTATCCCGCCCATCACATCTCAAACCCCCACAATCAATCCAAGCGTATCTCAAACACTTGTCACTACATCCAACATGATTTCGAATCCACCACCACCCCCACCACCACCAATTTCCACCACATCAATCCAATACAATGTGACATTACAAGCTGCTTTTCAAAAAGGATACCAACAATATCTAGCCATGCAACAAGCAACAGAAGCTCAACAAGTGCAACAATCCTCTCAAATTGCCCAAACCTCTCAAGCTACCCAACCAACACAAGCACAAACACAAAAGATAACAACTGTTGAGAACAAAGATCAAGATCACTCCATCATTGAATACCTTGAAGTTGTGTCTACTCCATCCAATGATCAAATGAATATATGTCAAGAGTCACCTCTCAATCATGATCAAAATACATCGACAATACCCAACAATGATCCAATTCAAGAAATGTCAACATCATTTGACCCTATGGTTGAAGACATTAGAAATCTCTCTATTGCAATTGTTGAAAACAATGTTCAAAATCTATCCATCAATAAAGATATTTTCGCTTCATCCAACGAGGCATCGACCAGTGATCATGTTGAAAATGTATCTACATCACCTAATGAGGTAGAGGACATATCTCAAGAATTTATGCCAAAGCATGATCAGAATCTTTCACCAAGGTCTAGCAATGGTCCTTTCCAAGACATATTGACATCCTTCGACCTCATGATTGCCGATATTGAAGGAATCTTCAACTCAACACCTGATCCAAGTCCACTCAAAAATCATGAAGATATTAAGCCACTTCCCATGCATAATGAAGATATCCAAGAGCCATTTGTAAGCAGTCCATCCTTTGAAACTGACCCATGTCAAGAACTTGATCCAAAGCATGTTAAAAGCAACTTCAAAATTAATCAAGATCAAGAATTTGTATCTTCAAGATACTACAATAATCTGATGGACACTCTCCTATCTATGCAAGATGATCATATCCATACTCCTCCATCTACCCATGAGATGCTTTCTATAGATGGGCACGTAGATGATCTTCATTTAGAACAAAATTTTGTTACACAAAAAGAGCAGATTCTTAACTCCTACAATCAAATGGAGTTGTCAACATCAGGATCAAACATGTCCCAAGTTCAGATTGAGGACATCATGAATAAAGATATCGAACATTATCCACTCAAGGAAACAAGTCAGAAAGAACAGGATAATCCAGAGTTAGCAGAGCAAAAAATTGAAACAATGTCATCTACGGTGATCATTTGTCAAAGCACATTTACTGAACAAAATATCTCAAAGCAAGTAGAATCAAAGCATGAAGGTGATACTATCACCATACTGGGGGCAACTTCATCTCAAGCAAACATCAACATAGGGAGCACGAAGAGTCCTTATGATGAAGCTAGTGTCAATACTACAACCAGCCACGCCATGAATCTTCATCCACCTATCATCCCATCCATGAATTGGGACCAACGTCAAAAGAAAGATTTGAATCAAAGTACGAAGAAAGTTATCAAAGCAAAAGAAGCTGATAAGCATAATGGACAAATCAAATACAAATTGATACCAAAGAATACAAAGAAAAATCATCCCTATCAAACTCCATTAGTCAAAGAAACTATGGGGCAAGATCAAAAAGGGAAAAGTATCCATCAAGAATGTCCGCAAAAGCAAAAGCAAGCTTTGCAAGCTGACACAAAGTGTATCAGCGGTTGGTCCTAATTCCCACTATACCACCATTATCCACCCATCATTGCTCATCTTCCCAAGTTTGGAGAGTCAAAGGTTCCAAACTGTCAACCAATCCATCTCTTATCCCTAAACGCATTCCATCCATGCCTCCACGCATGATATCCAATTCTCATATTGACCGTGTATTGGCAACAACCCTTCATCATAAGGATTCAGAAGGCAATCTATCGCGATGTGCGCACGAAGACAAAGTCAACTCCGGTATCAACGAAGCAGATCAGGAATTCCAAAAGTTGCATTCAAGTGCATGTATCTTAGCAAAGCAGCTCCTTCAGGTAGGATATCGATGGCACATCATGACAGGGGCATCTACATTAGCAACACCTTATGATTCAGCATGAGCTTTAAATGTTTCACAGAAAAAATACAAAAAAATCAAAAAATATGAAAATAAAAAAAAAAATCAAAAAAAGGATTGAAAATAGTAAATATAAAAATCGTACTCTAGTGAAAACCACTACGGTGGCACTTTGGGCAAGACCATGATGAAAACCTGGCAAACAGGCGTCATGTGTAGAATCGAGCATCTACGTGCGCCAGTTCAGATGAAAGCATCTCATCCCATCCATAATAAATCGAGCATTCCATCCATCTTATCCATAATAAATCCATTTCATCCATGAACCATTTATCTAATCCATTTTCATCCATCTTCATGATCCATAGTCCAAGTTATCTTGATCTTGAAGAAATTTTGGGGCACGCTTTACGCTTGCTTACGGTGAACATCTTGACATGGGATGTTTTCATTAAATCCTATCCTATGCAGCATTATCTGAGCCATGAAGCATTATCCAAATGCGCATTCATTATTCGAGCACCTTATCTTATCACAAGATAAATCCTTGGCATACTTTGCATGCTTACCATATCCATCCATCCATACACTTATCCGAGCATCCATCCATCGCATTCCATACATTGCTAGACATTGGGGGCAGATATATCCATCTTGCTTCGAAAATAAACCTTGGTCTATATCCTCCAGCTTATGTGGCGATCCAAACATTAGAAAACATGAAATCAAATTGGTCCACCACTTGTGAGCGAAAAAATCCGAATCACTAGCCCATGGCGTATTTTGATGAAAACAGTCCTTATCAAGCTTCATCTTTCATTGAACATCAATCCAAACAATCACTATCAGTCGCATCTAAGCTGCACGTCAAACGTCACATCAAATCATCCAAACATCTTTTGTTCGAAACCAAGCTTCATCAATCATGATCAATCAAATCCAATCAAAAAATCATCATCTCGAGATATCCTTGTGTTGCTTAACACTATCCTTGCATTGTCATGTATCCTTGACAATGTTATCATTATCAATCCTGATCAATCCAGTCCTTGCATTGTTGTGTATCCTCAACAATGTTATCATCAATCCCAATCAATCAAATCATTGCATTGTTGTGTATCCTCAACAATGTTATCATCATCATCAATCCATCAATCCAATCAATCAACCTTAGCTTGGTCTTCAGAAAAATCCTAAACAGAGCACTGATATCGTCATACATGTCCATATCCTAATCGTCAAAATCATGCGAAAAATCCAAAAAACATCCAAAACATATCAAAAATCCAAAAAACACTCAAAAAATCCGAAAAACATCAAAAACATTGGAATCCGAACTACGTCGTCTCTGAGCTTAAACGTAGGCAAGGCTCATCTTTGATTAGCCCCCGAGACATCAAAATCTAAAAACATTCAAAAAATATCAAAATCCAAAAAAATCAAAAATCAAAAACATCGCAAAATCTAAAAACACCAAAAACAGCCTCAAAACACTTCAAAACGTCAAAAACATCCAAATATTTGAAAAAATCCATCCACCTCATTTCGCTTTCACCCGCAATAATCAATCATCCATAATAAACTGATCGCCATCTTCATCCTTTGACAACGCAAATAGAAACAATCATAGCAGTCAGCAAAATCAAGCTTCAATCGTGAAATCAAAAGCAAACAACAAACTTTTAAAACAAAATCAAACTCTTGATCAGTCGCAAACATGTCAGTCGACCTTATATCAATAGCCTGTCAATCAACTTATCAAACCATCATCATCCTGTACAATGCATGTCCTAGGATATATCGTTCCAACAATGGGCATCATTTATGGATATCACCTTGGATTCTTATCCTATCAAAACAAATCCCTTTGGCTAGAGGTATGAAGAACATTGGCTTGTTTGTGTACTTGATCTTTTCTTTTGATTTATCTTATTAGCTCATTCCAAGGATCTCTCGATGATATCTGAGCGAAGGATTTAGAGAGATAGGAATGGGGCAACGATCATTATCTTTTGTCTGTCATGCTTGTTGGACGTTCTTGTAATATAACTTGGCAAATACTTGCTTTGTTAGTGCAGCCCTAGCAAGGTTTCCATTATGTGTCAAGAATTAATGAACAAGAATGCTCCTGCTCGCTTGTCGAGTCAAAGTCCATCACACTAAGCACAACGCCATCCTGGTCCTTTATACCTTGATGCATAGTACTTAGGTGTGTTATCAAAAATAAAGTAAGTGACCCTTTGAAAATCCCAATCCTTGATAAGCAAATCATCATCATCATCTATCATCATCATCTCTAATAAAGTCTCGACCAATCATGGACTTGTTGGATCCTCTTGTCATCATCATCACCAATGCATACCACATATCATTCATATCATACATCATAGGAAACATTGATCATTTCACATGCATTGCATTTGCATATCATCATCATAATATAGATCTGTTAATCTAAGCATATCATAAATCATCCGTTGCATAATCACAGCATATCGCATCATTAATCTCATCCATCTCATATCATATCATCATTTAAGTTGTTTAGGATAATATATATTTGTTATTCTAAGCATCTTGAAATCATCTCATTTGCATCGTCGTCCATAATCACCCATTTTGAACCTCTTTATCGCGAGATCGACCCTCAAATCGAATCTTTTTGCTCGATCTCTCGAGGGGGCAATGTACCAGTGTACTTCTTTCCGCTGGGGCATCCGAAAAAATCATGAAATTTATAAATTTTGATTGCGGCAAGTTATTCTTTGAACCAACGCAACAAGTACATTGCTTCAAAGAGGGGCAAAATGTAGACATGCAAATTTTACATTATGCATTCGATCGGATTAAGTCAAATTAGCTCTTACATTAGGCAAATTCATCACTTTAAACCATTCATCAAATAATCTTATAAACATTATCATTCAACCTTCATCTTGCATCATCCATTTAATTGAATAAATCAGGACTTCATTTAAATTAAATCCTAAATCATATTCCATCATTTTCTGGATTTAAATAAATCAGAATATCAAAGTCTTGAAAGTCAAATCAGCTAATCAGCATTAAATCAGCATAATCTTCATCTAATCCTAATCTAATACTAATCACATCCCACTTGCATTATCTAGACCTAGCCACTTGCACAATAAATCAATTTTATTGATTTATTAAAACACTCATTTTCCCTCAACATGACAAGTCAAACAGGGCATTTATTGCTCTTCTTTCTTGTCCCCCTCTCAAAATTTATTGCAAATTTGAATTCAAAAGTTCCCCCTCTTGGGCACTCTTCCCAAATCTTGCACATGCATCAACTAATCACCATTTGACAAGTGTCCTCCTATCATTGGCTTAATCTTTAGTCCCACATTGGTCCCTCTTCAACAATCTTAGCATTTGAAATCTTCAAATAGAGGCTTCAACATTGAGCAAATCCTTCACAATCATCCATAAAAATCTGATACAAGGTTAATCTCTTCATTTGAGAATTGATCTTGTCCACACCATCTTCATCATTTGCAACATTTGGCTTATCTAAAGGGATTGGGAAAGGGTCACTAACACATGTGACACCAATCCCCCTATGAGATGAATGTTTGAAGTAATTTAGGAATACATTTCATGATTATATTGCTTATGATTTTAGATTATTGTGATATTATTATTATTTCCTTTATAGTTACTCAATAATTTCATAGGGAAGGCTTTCATCTTACTTATTCAAAGTTGATAGATTTAACCCATATCTTTCAGTCTTTGTTCAAGGCAGATTTTGGTCTTCACAGTTATATCGAACGCAAATCCATATTGTGAAGCTCTATCGGCAAGAGTTTTCCTCTCGCCAAGAATCTCATAGATCTTTATGTCATACCGATATCCATCGAGCAAAGCAGTCGGCGAGACAAGCCATATCACTGAGACGTCATACCGACAACCAACACATGTAGCACTATCAGCAAGACATCATATCGATCTCATAACAGTCGGTGAGACTACCGCTTTCGCCAAGAGATCATACTGATGTTCAAAAGTCACATCGACACCAGTATTCCCATCGGCGAGACTTACACTATTGTTGAGACGTTATACCGAAGCATCCATGTTACTTTGATGACTCCAAGTGTAACACTGTTGGTGAGACATACCATCTTTCACCAAGATTTCTTACCAAAGTCACATGTTACACCGATACTCCAAGTGTATAACCATTCAGCGAGACATCTCTTGTCGGTAAGACTTCATACCAAACATTCATATCTTTCCCCGATAACTGTTGTCACCACAAGTCTCCCCAACAACCACTATGAACCACACTCGGCGAGAGTTTTTACTGAGCGGAGAGATATCACAACGACAAGAAATGTCACAGTGATAACTCTAGTCGATAAGACAACACAAAGGTCTCGGTGACCTAAACATTCCACAAGATTGCACAACTGCTAGTCAGCCAGACAATAAGGATGTCACGTCGACTTGGCTCTTTCAGAGGTTTCAGCCTGTGAGATTGAGTCACACAATTCCAACTATAAGGTGTCTCAATTGGACAAGACCGAGGTCAACGTGGTGGGAGAACTAAATAGAATACTGATGCAGATTGCAGTAGATCCAAGAGTGTAACAGGTCATTGACATTCAAGTGGCAAACATCCCCAATATCTATGGTATCATATTCGGACAAGACTTCACCCGGGCCCTTAATGGGTATAATTTTACAAATTATTCACATATGTGGTTGCCTTGGAAAGGGCTTCCCAATCAAATTTAGATTGAACATGAGCCCTAGATGAGGTTCATGATAATAGAATATAACAACATAAACAAAGTATTATTTTCAAAAATAGAATTGGGAAATTACCTCCCAGTTGCATATGAAGCTTCAGACAAAGAGGCAAAAGAATAGGTCCTTGTGTTATGTCATGACTCCCCACACTTGACCACTCTCCCTAATAGCATGAAGCTATTGATTAATTATGATAATGAAGATAGTCAAGAGGATGGAAGCCTAGGCCTGTTTGATGGTTTCTAAGAATTTATGCAAAAGTGTGTGCAAGATCAGCTCAATTTAGGAGCCAGAATAGATTTTGAGGAACTCTTGTTGCCTAGATAGTTCAGAATACATGATGCATCCCATTCTGAATTTGAGTGTTTCTTATGCCAAGCAGTAGTAGATCACATAAAAATTAAGATCACTCTGAAAGAGGCCCTAAACTAGTACTTGGGGACTCTAAACTAGTTGTCAAGAAAGTCAAAAAATTATACTCATGTGATGATCAGAGGTTAGCTAACTATAGGCATAGAGTATGGGACCTCATAGAAGGGTTTGATGCATTCAATATCCAGTTAATTCCCCATGGTAAAAACCAAACTACCAATTCCTTAGCACAAGCAGCCAGCACCTTGCAGCCTTTATAATTAACTGGCCTGAAGAAATTCACTATAGAGCTCACCCCTACCCCGTCAATGCCTGATAATGTAACCAAATTCTAAGTGTTCAAAGATGATAAGCATATCCTCAACTTTATCACCACTTCTGATGTATTTTCCTCCCAAATCATAGATGAAGTAGAGCCTGAAGAAGCGGAGCTTGATATAGAATGGGTTATTAATTTGAAAACTAACATGACACATCAGGGTATGGTCCAGTTAGAAAGAATATTTGACCTTGATCACATAAGAGATCAAGACCAACAGACTAGGAAGAACTCCATAGACAGTCAATGTGATGCTCATAATCTACGTACTGCAAAAGATATGAAGAATGTTTTTATTAGCAAAGTCTACGCCCTGGAAGAAAGGAAAGGAATCATTGATGCATTACATGCATACCATGATGTGATAGCTTGGGGATATGAGGACCTTAAGATGTATGATACTTCAATCATCACTCATACCATTCCCCTCAAGCTGGCTGCAAGGTCATTCAGGCAATGACAACGCCTGGTCAATGCACTACTGGAACCCATTATTTTCAAGGAGGTGTAGAAGTTTCTATCTACATGAATCATCTTCCCAACCAGACATTCTACATGGGTGACTAATTTGGTTCCAGTTGGAAAGAATGGGGAGATCGGGTTGTATGTAGATTTCTAGAATTTAAAACCAAGCTTCTGAGAAGGATAATTATCCAGTACCTTCACTGGATGAGGTGCTGCAAATTATCAATGGTTCGCAAATGATTTCTTTTCTCTATGGTTATTTAGGCTACAATCAAGTGATGGTGTAGTACAAAGACAGATGCAAGATGACCTTCACTACCAAGTGGGGTACATTTGCATACAGAAGAATATTGTTTGGGTTGATTAAAACAAGGGCAACATTTCAATGTGCCATGGATATAGCTTTCAAAGACCTTATTGGTAAATGCATCATCATCTACATGGATGACCTTAGTACTATATTCTCAAAGAAAAGAGGGGACCATGTCTCCGACTTATGTAGAGTGTTCTAGAAATGCAGAGAGTTTGGCATTTCATTGAACCCAAAGAAGTGTATCTTTGGGGTAGCTGAGGGAAAAATTTTGGGACATGTGATCTTAGAACGGGGTATATCAATTGATCTAGAATACATTTAGGCCATCCTTAAGATTCAGCCTCCAGGTTGCAAAAAGGAAATAAAATCCTTTTTCAGGAAGATCAACTTTGTGAGGAAATTCATCACAGGGTTTGCAAAAATCATGAAACCACTCAATTCTATTCTCAAGTAGGTTGCTAAAGTATAATGGACATCGGAAGCTAAGAAATCCTTTGCTGAAATAAAGAGATTCCTTGTGGATGCTCCCGCACTAGTCAGCCCTGATTACTCTAATCCATTCTATATATATATATTTGTTTTCCTCATATCACTTGTGTGT
>VDFB02085921.1:0-22080 GCA_007258455.2 Sequoia sempervirens
CCTTGCTTGATTTTGATCCCGTATTTATAGAATTTGGGTTTGATCCATTTTCTTTGTGAAACCACATTACCCATGCCCTGTGAGCTTGTATTTTCCTATTAAAATAATGGGTGCATCCGTTTGAGGGGTTCTGGGTTAGATTATTTACCCTCTTAGTGCGAAATCTACCATATTGTGCGAAGTTAGGGTTTTCTTCAGTGTTTTTCCTAGAGTGGAAAATTCGTTATAATTGAGCGATCTTGTCCTTGTATCACGTTGGCCCCCCGTCCTGTGAGAATTCAGAGTGCTTTAGGTTAACCGTTGATTGATATTTTAAACCTTGGAGTTCCCCTGGTTTTAATGGAAGAGATCTGCTTATTTAAAATTAGGGCATTGTTGTTTTGGCGTAAGGATTCATCTTTTGAGAGCCTTCGAGAATTTGAAATCCTTTGCATTCTAAGTTTTGTTGAGTACCGTCGGTTTTGAGACCATTGGAACTCAGGTAGAGGAGATCCCGTGATCATTTGGCTGTTGGTTCGGGTTTCGCCGTTTATCGGGTTTCCGAGGTCCTCGCGGAATTCCCCCGCTCTCGGATTTTCCCGATTTAAGCTTATTCCGCGGGCCAGGGTAATTCCCGAAACATTTTGAGCTGTCCACGAAAATCCACCCCATCTGGATTTTTCCGGTTTTCCTACCTGGCTTTGTCCCGTTTGATTTTTTAGAGATAGGATTGATGGAGTGAACACTAAATGCTTATTTCTTGTTACCAATGCATGAATTTCATGATAATCTAACGATCCTTGGCTGTATTAATGATTTGTTTGACTAATCATGTCTTGGCGACAGGAATCCTTCTGGGTCGGATTTCTCCAAAATTCTGCCCCGACAGGATTTTCTCGGATTGTGATATTTTCCCGGACTTCGTTGTTTTTCCAGATCTTCAAAGGATTAGCAGTTGTGATGGATTTTGATTGATTTATATGATTTGTGCTAACCTTTTGGATAGGAATATGCCTAATAATTGAATACTAATGGTGTCTTTTGTGAATATAGGCCGAACCAAGCAAGGCTGCTACCAGAAAATCTAAGGGTGGCTCAGAGGGGTCATCTATTTCTAAGGGAGAACGATTGAGACTAGATATGAAGAGCCAGCTTCCTGAGAGCAGGATATCCTCCGTATGGTCTGAAGTATCTGATACCAATGTGGGAGCTTGGAAGTATGAAGAGTTTAAACAGAGGACAACGGAGAAGGATCTGTCGGTCCTGAGGCAAGGAATGATGAAATCCGGACTGGTGCATGTGGCAGGCTTCCCTCCGACAATTCAATGTTATGAGCTGATTCTCAAGTGCGCCAGGCAGTATGACTTTGATGCACAGAGGGTGGTTAGTACCGATGGAAGAGTTCTGGTGAACTTCAGTCCTGTTTCTATTGCACAAGCTTTCGACATGCCGGATCTACCTTCTGTATGTGCTCTAAACATAGACACAGCCAAAATATACTATGAGAAGGAGCCAGCCAAGGCTCAACAGATGATTAACTCCTAGTTGGAGAAGCCAAAATCACATCATTCTAAGCTGCCCAAGCAATTACATAGAATTAAATTCAAATCACATATTTATGATGCGATAACATTCCTAAGTAGGGTAGCAGGGTTGAGGGCTGCTGGAGTATTGGAAAACTGGATGGTGCACGTAATTAGCAAGATTGAACAGGGCACCAATTATCACTGGGCCGGGCTTATTAGCTCTGAAATTGACAAGCAGCTAAGGAATGTCTTGGAGACCAAGAAGTTCACCATGTCCTCATACGTGGTGTATGTACTAGCTAGATTCTACCCATACAAGGGTTTGAATCCACAAGGGACGTTGGGTCAGGACATAATCTATGAAGTTTACCCAGAGCTGCATCTAGGACACAAGGACTACCAGAGAGCCAACGATGCCTTCACGATGCATATTACCTGAATGCTACAGAATGCTGAGCACATGAGGTTGTCGGATGGAGCCAAAGGGCTGATAAAGAACTACGGAGCCTGGTTCATCCAATTCCCCACCTTCACCTACCTCAAAATTGATGGATGCTCGGTTTCGCCTTACAGGTTACCTCGGTATCTTACTGACCACATTGTTTTGTTAGAGATTGTTAGATAGATTTATGAATTTGATGCTGTGGTAAAGAGAGAAAAGCACAAGACAGGCTTTGGTGGAGACTTTCCTCTTGGAATCGGTGTGGCAGAAATCTGCCCTTCTATCCAATCAGCCCACACTATAGGAGAAGAACTGGCAGCATATGGTATCTCCTTCCATTCCAAAAGGATGAACTTTGACATAACTGGAGAAGCATAGAAGAAAGCTACTAGGGAGTACAGGCATAAGGATGACCTAGAGGATTATTGGGTTAATATCAAAGATGACCTTGAGGCCAAAAAGAAGAGATACTCTAGGCTCCCTGTGGAGGCAGTCAGACAATACAATGTCAGGCTGATCCCGGATCAACTGGAAGATGATGGAAACTTGGTGCAGGACGACGCCTATGAAGCTGTGAAAGACAGGCCGGTTGGGGATATCAATTGGAATGAGGATGAGGTTACAAAATTGGAAGATCTGATGGCTCCGGTTATGAAATACACTTATTCTTGGTTAAAGCACAAATTTTGGGAGCTGGAGAATGAGAAGGTAACTTGCACCTTCAATTTGATGGGCAATCTTAACCCCATGTCTACTTCAGAGGAATTCGGGGAAGATGACCCCAAAGGGAAAACCGCGAAGAGCTCTCCTTTTAGGATAAAGATTAGAGGCCCCAAGGAAAGTGAGCCCGAGACAAGGAGGAAGCTGAAAGGGAAGAGAAGATGGAAGAATCTGATGATTAGTAGGTCTTCTGATGAGGAAGAGTCAGGAAAATTAGAAGAGGAGGATGTTCCTCCACCACCGAAGAAGACCCGAACAACCAAAACTTTGAAGAAGAGGAGTCAAGAGGCATCAAAGGATGAGCCTCCTATTGTCGATGTGGAGAGCTCAGGAGGAGAGAAAGCCAAAGTCTACACAAGGAGATCTAGGACTCCCTCTCCAAAGGACGTTGTGCCGAAGGCAGATCCTTCGCCAAGGTCACCGACTGTAGAACCATCCAAGGTTGTTTCTCCTCCACCAAGCATACATGAAGAGGAAAATAATGAGGGTATCAGGAAGAAGAGCGAAAGCAGAAGAAATCCCGAAGGTGGAACGCAGCCTGGACTGGTTAGAAAATGAGCTTACAAGAAAAAGCAAATTAGTTGTTGAAGATACCATGGATTGGGATGAAATGTTGTCAAAGATCGGAAGGAAAAAGGCAACAAAATTAGTTTCAAAGGGTGGAAAGATGAAAGCGAATCGCGCCGGTTATCATAATGCACCGCTGCGGTCGCTCACGAAGTCACCGGTCAGGACTACCATGTTCAGACTATCAACCTTGGGCCTACATCCATGGAGCAAGATATAGAGGAGTTTGAAGGCTCCAGTGCTATGATGGTTGGCAGGTTGAGGAGGGAGACCCAGACCAAGTAGGAGTTGAAGAAAGAAAATGAAAGATTAAGGAAATGTTTGGAGGAGGTAATGAAACCCTTGCAATCCCTCCATCCTTCTTCATCTGCCACCCCTGGTTTCTTACCCAAGGAAACAATCTCCAGAATTGAGAAGATGAAAGCCTCAGCCCAAGCTATAATAGATTGGCTGATGAGTGTGCAAACAAAGGGAGATGATACCATCAAGGACATCCTTTCTGTTGGGAAGGATGCAGTCCGGGCCAAGGAGCTATTAGAGCATGTGCTGTCTCAGGACAAGGAAGATATGTACCTCTTACTGCAGAAATCAAGAGTCATAATAGGACATGGCAAAGATCAATTACTTGCAGATGGCATCCTTCCTTCTTCCAAATTGGATGAACCTTGGGAATGGTTCGAGGCTCTACAGATTAGGCAGAAGGCCATGAAAAAGATCCTGAAACTGAAGAAATCAATTGATGGGGATCTTACTAGTATCTATGATGGATGCATTGCCTTCTTTGAGGTGATGACTGGAAGGAGGAAGATAGCTCCAAAATATTTGAGTCTGGAACAGCTGAAAGAGTGGTGGCATGAAGTTTATGCCCCAGATTCTGAAAGTGTAATAACAAGCCATCAGCTGGATGATGCAGCTACCTACTTGGCTGTAATGGATAAGTATCTAGCCAACAGGGAGGATTGGAATAAGATTGTTGACCAGTCCAAGGAGGAAATTGACTCCATTAAATGCTGGCTTAGGATATTACCTTTGCCACCTGTCACCGAACTAGATGGAATATTCTTGAGGGTCCAAGGGTCATCGACACATAGAAAGGATAAGGGGAGTGGCAGTTAATTCCCATTTCGAGATTTGTGCTTCCCTATTATCATGGGGCATGCATTGGACGGGTCTGCATTGAAGATTGTTTCAAGGCCGACCTGGATGATGGCATTTAATGTGTGCCTTAGTTCAATTTTTCTTCCTTGGCCGACTTGTTTTGAGCGGTTTTTCTTATTTTTGTAAATGTTTTGCTGGGCTGACATATCTATAGATTTGCTATAAATAGGCATTCTTGCCTCATTGTAAAGGGTTAGCTAGAGGACATTAGAAATAAAAGAGAAAAAAGCTAGAATATTTTGTAATAAGAGTAGTATTCAATTTCTTGAAGCAAATACTATATCAGAATAGTGGAATTGTTGCAGCATTTTGGTGATTAATACAATTGAAGACATTGTAGTTTTCTTGGTGCAATCTCTTGTGTTATTCCATATTGCATGGTTCCTGTTGTTTTATCTTTTAAATTGCTTGAAGATTTAGGGTTAATGTTCAGAATTAGATTAGTTTTAATTTGGTGAATGATGTTTGTGATTTCATATTTGGAATGTTTGTAGCAATCTCTGGTCTATACTCCCAGTAACTATCTGATTGTAGTAGGTTGGTGAAGTCAACCTGGACCGAATATTTATTTGTGCTTAAGTTCGATTGTAGATGCATGTCTATGATTTGAAAATCTATATACCTTAGAAGATTGCACTGTTCTTGTAAGATTGCATTGTGGATCGATCAGGAACTGGTTATTTGAGATTGGTCCATTCCAGATATCTGTCATTTGCATTGTTCATTCTAGGAATAGTTTAGATCTTATTCAATCCTTGCACCCTTGTCTTTTGCTATTTCTTTATTATCCGGTTAGATTTAGGATTTGAGATCATCATATTGCAAGATCTGATAAGTGGAAAGATACAGTTTGCTTGTAGTAAGGTCCGATTGTGATTACCAGCATTTTCACATTTATTTGAGTTGTTTATGCATTGTTATGACCTAACACCCGAGAGACCTTGGGGTGATTTTCAATAATTTATTGTTGAAGATTACCTTTCAAGAGATAGAATATTACATTATGTACAGAGATTTATTTAACGTAAATACCATCAACAGTTGGCTAGAAAGGGGCACGAATAGGCCTGCCGGATCGTTCTTGAGCATGCCATCTCAATGATAATCTAAATCTGTCATCACCCATCCCTTCACCTACATCATCCATATCTTCACATCCCGAAGTTGAGGCTATACCCATCCCTGAAGCGGTTCCCATCCAACAGCCTCAGACTGTCATTAATCAACCACAACCACCACCCCCACTCTTACCAATGGCTTTCCTGGCCAACAATCCATCCCCTTTGTCTTTCAATGCTTACAATGTAATGCCCAAAACCCTGAGCATTTCTATTCAAAATTCCATATTAATGACCTAAACAGGACTGCTGAAGAACACATAAGGATTTTCCAAACTTGTCTTAAGGACAAAGGGATAGTTCATGAGGATGTCGCCTGTAGGTTGTTTCCTTATTCACTAGGAGAATAGGCCTTTTACTAGTACAATCATCTCCCTGCTGGTTCAATTCTTAATTGGAATGACCTTGAAAAGGCCTTTTTACAGAAGTTCAGAATACCCATCAGTGCCAATGAGTTATATCTGCAATTTATCAAAGTCAAGAGGGAGGTTAATGAACCAATATCTAGTTTCAATAATAGGTTCCACCGTGCATTCACTAGACTTCAAGATCCATATGTTTTAGATGATGATACCGCCCTGAGAGTCTATTATGAAGCCCTGGATAGCCTGATAGCAACCTTCCTAAAATGGAGACCCAATCCTCCAGGTACCCTAACTGATGCTTATATAGAGGCCGTTAAGCTTAGTACAGATTTGAGACAACATTTAACCAGACCATTGCCTTCCTTAGGACCAGTTGCACATCCCAACCAGGTTCAGGCAGTAAATCAGGCTCTCACCAATCATACCCCAATCATGAATCCAGTTCCTCAATTACCTATGGTACCACACCCTAGTCATCCCATGAGCCAGGTCTCCCCTATGACGAACTTCCCTCAACAACAGGTTAATCAGCCCATGTACCAGTCATAGTCTAATAGCTTCCCTGCTTATCTGCAGAATTCTGAGGTGCTACATCAGTCTTTGGGATCCGCTACAATGTCTGTCCCTCCTCAGAATAACCCAAATCAGCCTCCCTATCAAGATCCAAATAGGGAGAGGATTGATGAAATGGCTGAGCAGATAAAGAAATTAAATCTGGAGGTGACCTACCTAAGGAATCAAAATAGTCAACTGTAGGCTGCACAGAAAGGTATGCAATCTAATCAGAACAGAGAATTTTCACAAGGGCAGAACTTTGACAGGGGACAACGTAATGACAAAGGATTTTATAATGATAGGGGACATAATCAGGATAGGGGTTACAATAATGACAGAGGCTATAATAATGATAGGAGACAGAATTTTGATAGAAGTCAAGGTAGTGGATATGGATTTGATAAGAGGCAATCACAAGGGCAGAGTAGAACCTGGAATACAGGACCTAACAACGGAGGAGTCCCTACCCCATTAGATCAGCCAACTAATCAAGTTGTCATTCAATCTGCAAATCAACCAGTCAGTCAAGACAAGCCTCCTAGTGGTGTCTATTTGGCTGAAGCGGCTCTATCAGGGTGGTGTAGGCTCCATAAGACAAGTCAGCATTCAGAATTGGAATGTCCAGAATTCCAAACTGCAGCCTCCATTTTCCAATATGAAGTAGAAAATAATACAAATGGACAGGAGATTGTGCCCTCAAGCCCTTATGATTCTCCTGTGCTAGTATTAAATCATGCTCCTTTCCCAGTAAGTGAGGAAAATGTACAAGAGAAGGAGTCTGATTCTCAGGAAGAGAAAATAGATCAAATCTGTAATGAGGATGAAGTTTCCCAGCTATTCAATGAAGAAATGAATGATAATGGCCCCCTCGATCAGGAGGAAGCTTATGTTGAAGAAGTGAAAATATTTCAGAGGCAAGGCTTGAGGGATATGCCTCATAGGCGCCCGCAGCCTGGGGGACCTTTTACCACTTCTATTCCTCCTAACAACTTCAGTACCCCTCCAGATCCTAATGCTAGCAATAATCCATCTTACCCACATATCTCCAAGCAGTATCTCTCAAAGGAGAGGCAAGTCCAAACTGACGCACAGAAAGAAAAGGCTGTTCAAGCAAACAAGGATAAGGTGGAAGAGCCTTCTAAGGACATCTCCACCGATATGAGCAAGGAGCAGATGGCTTCATATGTTGCTAAGGAGTTCAAGAAATTAAAGGTAAATCTTTCAGCATTTGAGTTATTAAGGTTTCCTACAATTAGGAACGTTGTTTTAGGTACCTATGATACACATTCCAAGCCTTCTGGAGAAAACATCAGCCAGACTTCCAGTCCTCAGCCTGTGAGCACACAAAATCAGACCTAAAATAGGACTAACATGCCCCCTGGAGATAAAGGAAAAGAAAATGATAAGACTCAAGTGGCTCAAGTAGACACTCAGCCTACTTTATTTCAAGGGAAGACCGAAACTCCACCATTCCTGATCTCTGTCCGTATATTTGGTAAGAATCTGCATAATTGCTTATTAGATTCTGGTGCTTCCACCAATATGATGCCTTTTGGAGTGTGTAGAGCTTTAGGAATTACACCTGCTGACTCTCAGAAGAAGGTGACTCAGTTGGATAGAACTGAAGTAAATGTGGTGGGAGAACTAAACATGATTCACATATAGATAGCTTCAGATCCAAGAATTAACCAGGTTATCAATATTCAGGTAGTTGATATTCCTGATGCATACGGTTTGATCCTGGGAAGGGATTTTACTAAGGCTTTGAATGGTTATGTGTCTACTGATCATTCTCATATGTGGCTTCCATGGAAAGGAGTGCCTAATTAAATCAGGATTGAGAGAGAGCCAAGAATGAAGTACATGATTACAGAATACCAAAAGACTTCAACAGAAGTTCTGATATCAGAAGTAGGAATGAGAAATTACATGTTGTCATCTCAGTATGAAGAGTCAGACTCAGAGGAGGTGTTGATGCTACACACGATGCCCATTGATCATGGAACAGAACTCAACCCTATTACTATTTTGATAGAATCAGTTCAGGAAGAAGAAGAACCTAAAGACATTTAGATTAGCCTATTAAGCAGTTTTCAGGAATTCATCAAGCAGTGTATGGAGAATCAAACCCACCTAGGGAAAAGGACAAGCTTTGAGGAATTACTCTTACTTAATTGGTGTAGAGTTCTTAATGCCTCCCATTTGGAGTTGGAGTTTTTTTTATGCCAAACAACAATAGAACAAGTACAGAAATGCATGAGTCCAACTCAGGTAGTTAAGACAGATGAGCATAATCCTCAAGAAGAGTGCAAAAGAAAGAGGCCTGTATTGCCTAAAGAATCACACAGCAATATTGAGCCAAAGGATGTAATAAAGAATACTACCACTACTGAGTGCTGGACTCTCAGATTTGATGGATCCAAATCCAAACATGGAGCTGGGGCAGGGTTTGAACTAATTAGTCCAAAAGGTAAGAATTTCTTTGTAGCCCATAGGCTCCAATTTCATTGCACCAATAATGTAGCAGAGTATGAAGAGCTAATTCATGGACTTCTTATGGCACTTAATAAAATGGTTAAGGTTTTGCAAATTTTTGGTGATTCTGAGTTAGTGGTTAAACAAGTAAGGAGACAATATTCATGACATGATAGGAGAATGACTAATTATAGGCATAGAGTATGGGACCTCATTGAGGGATTTGATGCCTTCAACATTCGCCTAATACCACGGGCGGAAGAATCAACGATCGATTCTCCTCGCTCAAAGTAAAATAGCACCCTCGCAATTCTATCCATGTCAGGATTAAAGAAATTCACTGTTGAATTGACCCCTGTGCCATCAGTACCAGACAATGTTACTAACTTCCAGGTATTTGAAGATGACAAGCATATTCTGGATTTTATCACGAATATGGACGTTTTTGCTTCCCAGATCATTGATGAAACAGAACCCTAGGAAGCAGAACTGGATTTAGAAGGTGTACTGAATCTGAACTCTAATACTATTCTAAGGGGAACGGTGCAGTTGGAATGAATTTTCGATATGGACAAGATTAGGGGTCAGGAACAAGAGTCCAAGAAGGAGTCCATCAGTGGAGAGTGTGATACTTATAATATGGGAACTAAAGATAACATCAAAAACATCTTCATTGGAAAAGTATGTACTCTTGAAGAAAGACAAGGAATAATTGGAACACTGCACAACTTTCAAGATATTGTAGCTTGGAGTTATGAAGACTTGAAAACCTATGACACATCAATCATAACTCATACCATACCCGAAGCCAGCCAAGCCTTCGCATGCAGACGCAGACCTATTAACGATTATTGGAACCACCATATAGAAAAGCAGTCTGAAAAATACCCACCGCCGTAATCATATTTCCAAATGCATTCAACATGGGCGGGAAAACCTAGTTCCAAAGAAGGGAAAAAAAGAATGGAGAAATTAGGCCCTGCGGTCGATTTCCGTAAATTCAAACAGCATCATCGTGAAAAGGATAACTATCCGGGGCTCTTCAAGTAGATGAAGTACTTCAAGTGGTTAATGGATCTCAGATGATGTCCTTTCTGGATGGTTATTCTGGATACAATCAAGTGATGGTCCAGTATGAGGACAGACATAAGACTGCTTTCACAACTAAGTGGGGTACCTTTGCCTACAGGAGGATGCCATTTGGACTCATCAATGCAGGGGCCACATTTCAAAGAGCTATGGATATTGCCTTTAAGGATATCATAGGCAAATGCATCATCATTTATATGGATGACCTGACTGTGTTATCAAAGAACAGAGGGGATCACATCTCGGATCTGCACAAAGTATTCCAAAAGTGCAGAGAATTTGGCATATCCTTGAATCCTAAAAAGTGCATCTTTGGAGTAACAGAAGGAAAGCTACTGGGACATGTAATATCCGAAAAGGGAATTGCTATTGATCCGGAAAGAGTGGAGGCCATCTTGAAGATTTAGCCACCTGCTAGCAAAAAGGAAATGAAGTCTTTCTTTGGTAAGATTAACTTTGTCAGAAAATTCATCACTGGATTTGCTGAAATTGTTAAGCCATTGAATGCAATGTTGAAACAAGATGCCAAGATCGAATGGACTACAGAAGCAAAGGAAGCCTTTGCAGAGATCAAAAGAGCCATTGCTGATGCTCCAGTATTGGTAAGTCCTAATTACAACAAACCCTTTTATATCTATTTATTTGCTTCAGATCACTCATGTGCTGGAATGCTACCTCGCTAAAGTCCGGCGAGGGAAATGATAACTTATTGCTTTTATGAGTGCACCATTGAAAGATGCCGGTTGAAATATCCGGCGGAAGTGCCAGTGGCTTTACGCCTTGTCAAAGCAAGAAGAAATTCGTGCATTATATCCCTCGTAAATAAAGTATATGTATTGTCCTCGACTGGTAGCTTAAGTTTACACTCGGCGTGAATGAGCAGGGTGGGAGCGAGTAGACAAATGGGGTGACCATGCTCAAGAGTATGAGATCGATCCATCCCATGAAGTCGGGTGAGAGGACAAGGACCTACCGACTATGGCAGAAATAGGTCCTGAATTGACTGTTCAGAATTATAATGTTGAGGAGGTTTCTCCAGATGGTTGGTATGATGACCTAGTGTATTATCTACTGAATCAACGACCTCCAAGTCATCTTAATGCTGTTCAGAGGAGAGCTTTACGATTGAAGAGTGACGTTTCATGTTGAAAGGAGCTATTCTGTATAAAAGAAATCATGAAGGCATTTATTTGAGGTGTCTTGCGAAACAGGAAGTTGATCGAGTGATGACTGAATTTCATGAGAAATATGGCACTGGTCATGGTTCTGCAATCGCCACTGCAAATCAGATTTTGAGGGCAGGTTACTACTGGCCCACGCTGTTCAAGGATGTTCATCAACATGTGCGGACCTGTCACACTTGCCAGACCACAGCAACAAGAGAAAGGTGTGCAGCACTTCCACCCAACCGGGTCACCGAGAAGATCTTGCTTAATGGGTATGTGGATTTCATAGGCCCCATCAATCCATCTCATCCTCTCCAGGACACGGTATTATCTTCACTATTACCGATACTTACAAGGTGGACCGGCTTGTTTGTAGGCAATGCATGACCAGGTGGTGATTGATTTCTTAGAGTCTACTATTCTTAATCATTTTGGATGCCCTATTGTTGTTGTTAGTGATAATGGTCCTACTTTTGCATCTTTGAAGTTCTCAAATTGGGCCTTTGATCATGGCATTATTGTGAAGTTTGCATCTAATTATTACCCTCAGGGTAATGGCTTAGCAGAATCCTCTAATAAGAACCTATTGACTGTCATCCGTAAATTGTTAGAGAGGAACCCTAAAGACTGGCACACCCAACTTCAGTTTTCCCTTTGGGCAGATCATACTAGACTTAAGTCTTCCATTGGAACATCTCCTTATCACTTAGTATATGGTCTGGAGCCAGTATTCCCCATCCAACTCAAGATCCCAACTTTGCAATTTATAAATCAGTTTTATGATGAAGGGGACATAAGGGAGGCTAGGTTAACAGAATTATTGCACCTTGAGGAGAAACGAGATAATGCCCTTGAGAATTTTGCCAAACATCAGGGGGTAGTTAAGAGGTGGTTTGATAGGAGAGCCAAAGTCAAAGCCTTCAAGATTTCTGACCTTGTCCTATACTGGGATAAACCTCATGATCAGAAAGGGAACCATGAGAAATTTGATAAATTGTGGCTTGGCCCATATCAGATTGCTGAAATACTTGGAAATAATGCCTTCCGTCTGAAGACTCTCACGGGAGAGGATATCCTATTGCCTGTCAACCGGCAGTATTTGAAACATTATTTCCAGTCCTGAGCTGCCTGCAACTCTTTGCTTTGTATATAGTTAGTTTAGGATTGCTTTTCATTGTGTTGTTTGGTTAGGGTAGGTTTCCTTTTTGGTTTGCTTGTTTTGCTTTGGTTAAATTAGGTTTGCTTTGGTTTGTTTGTTTTGGTTTGCGTTGCTCTTGCTCTTGGTTCTTTCTCTTTTGGGGATCTTTGGGTGCATCTGTATGACAATGGTGACAAAGTAGGTTTGATGTTCTTGGTATTTCTCTTACAAACTCTAATCGTCCTTTCAGGACACTTTGGTACGAACTCTTTATCTTATGTCACTTATCATTATGTTGAGGGCGAAGGGTTTTCTAGTCAGTTAAAACAGGAATATATTAGGGTCTTATAATTTTAACTATTAATATACCTGAAGTTGTAGAAGGTCCTTATAAGGTTTGAACAGGTGAAAAATCCTTTTCTGCTCTAGTGCCACTGTGGTTCTCAGCCCTGAGTGTGGACTCTACCGCCTACGTGCTGGAATGAAATGAGAAAGGGAAAGATATATAAAAAAAGGGGGACTATATTGGAAAATCAAAAAGTTTGAATTAACCCGATCAGAGAATCAATATCTCTAACAAGCTATAGACGCCCATAGCAGTAGAGCTATGTTTAGGAGGATCATAGCGATAACCTCATCGGGGCTGTGGACGCCTGACTGGCAGCGAGGCTCTATACAGGTTACTTTTAGAGTATGAATCTTTACGTAGCTTGTTCATACCAAGTCTGGTTCTTGTTGCAACTAAGGGACGGTAATGAATGCATGTGCACACACTTAGACCCTGGTATAGGAATGTTTGAGTGCCTAGGGGTTTCTTTGTTTAAACATGGGATGGTGGCTAGATGTGGTCTAAGTTGAAATTAGGAGTTCTGGTTCTGATCTAGATTTTCACCTAAATGCTCAGAGCATTTCCGCCAGAGTCACAATTTGTTGTGCGCTTTTGCACACACGCCTACCTCTGAGTAGGACCTCTTTTCTCGTGTTTTCAACCCTTTGGTTTTATTGACTTATCATTCTTGAGGTCTTGATGTGTTGGTCTTGCTAGCCTTGACCTTTGCCTTTGAGGTTGGAATTGATTGAATGAGAGTTTTAAGCAACTGGGGTTCGATCCGATTTTCTGCCTCTTTGAGGATTTTCCTGCCCCTGCTCTTTGTCTCTGTTTCCCCGGGCCGGATTCCTCCATTCGGTTTCACCGGATCCGGGATTTTCCGTCTTGGCGGATTTTCCCGGACTTTTCCAAAACCCCGATCTTTGCCATTTCCCCGATTTCTGCATTTTTGTGAAATTTTTGTCCATTCGGATTTCCGTGTATTCTGAGATTTTCTGAAATTCCGTTTTGGGCTCAGGTTTCCAGATTTGTCAGAAGTGTCTTGTCCCTCATTAATGCCGAGGTTCCTTTGCTCAGACGAGTATATAGGCGGATTTAGGGCATTTTTAACATCATTCCAACTTCACTGCTCACTTGCTTTTGCTCGGGTGATTAGAAATTCTCATTTGTGCTTTGAAGATTGATTTGGATTGTGTGTGTGCGAATTGATTGGAGCCTTGCTGGATAAAGTTTTCATTGCTAAGGACGCGCTTGTTTCGTGGTTTCTTCCTCGAGCTCGAATTTCATCCGCTTTGATCCATGGTAGGTTGTCGTTGGCCCCTTTCATTTATTTGCTTGATGATTGAGTGTTTCTGCGCTGATTGATGATAATTTTGGGTCGGCCCTTGCTTGATTTTGATCCCGTATTTATAGAATTTGGGTTTGATCCATTTTCTTTGTGAAACCACATTACCCATGCCCTGTGAGCTTGTATTTTCCTATTAAAATAATGGGTGCATCCGTTTGAGGGGTTCTGGGTTAGATTATTTACCCTCTTAGTGCGAAATCTACCATATTGTGCGAAGTTAGGGTTTTCTTCAGTGTTTTTCCTAGAGTGGAAAATTCGTTATAATTGAGCGATCTTGTCCTTGTATCACGTTGGCCCCCCGTCCTGTGAGAATTCAGAGTGCTTTAGGTTAACCGTTGATTGATATTTTAAACCTTGGAGTTCCCCTGGTTTTAATGGAAGAGATCTGCTTATTTAAAATTAGGGCATTGTTGTTTTGGCGTAAGGATTCATCTTTTGAGAGCCTTCGAGAATTTGAAATCCTTTGCATTCTAAGTTTTGTTGAGTACCGTCGGTTTTGAGACCATTGGAACTCAGGTAGAGGAGATCCCGTGATCATTTGGCTGTTGGTTCGGGTTTCGCCGTTTATCGGGTTTCCGAGGTCCTCGCGGAATTCCCCCGCTCTCGGATTTTCCCGATTTAAGCTTATTCCGCGGGCCAGGGTAATTCCCGAAACATTTTGAGCTGTCCACGAAAATCCACCCCATCTGGATTTTTCCGGTTTTCCTACCTGGCTTTGTCCCGTTTGATTTTTTAGAGATAGGATTGATGGAGTGAACACTAAATGCTTATTTCTTGTTACCAATGCATGAATTTCATGATAATCTAACGATCCTTGGCTGTATTAATGATTTGTTTGACTAATCATGTCTTGGCGACAGGAATCCTTCTGGGTCGGATTTCTCCAAAATTCTGCCCCGACAGGATTTTCTCGGATTGTGATATTTTCCCGGACTTCGTTGTTTTTCCAGATCTTCAAAGGATTAGCAGTTGTGATGGATTTTGATTGATTTATATGATTTGTGCTAACCTTTTGGATAGGAATATGCCTAATAATTGAATACTAATGGTGTCTTTTGTGAATATAGGCCGAACCAAGCAAGGCTGCTACCAGAAAATCTAAGGGTGGCTCAGAGGGGTCATCTATTTCTAAGGGAGAACGATTGAGACTAGATATGAAGAGCCAGCTTCCTGAGAGCAGGATATCCTCCGTATGGTCTGAAGTATCTGATACCAATGTGGGAGCTTGGAAGTATGAAGAGTTTAAACAGAGGACAACGGAGAAGGATCTGTCGGTCCTGAGGCAAGGAATGATGAAATCCGGACTGGTGCATGTGGCAGGCTTCCCTCCGACAATTCAATGTTATGAGCTGATTCTCAAGTGCGCCAGGCAGTATGACTTTGATGCACAGAGGGTGGTTAGTACCGATGGAAGAGTTCTGGTGAACTTCAGTCCTGTTTCTATTGCACAAGCTTTCGACATGCCGGATCTACCTTCTGTATGTGCTCTAAACATAGACACAGCCAAAATATACTATGAGAAGGAGCCAGCCAAGGCTCAACAGATGATTAACTCCTAGTTGGAGAAGCCAAAATCACATCATTCTAAGCTGCCCAAGCAATTACATAGAATTAAATTCAAATCACATATTTATGATGCGATAACATTCCTAAGTAGGGTAGCAGGGTTGAGGGCTGCTGGAGTATTGGAAAACTGGATGGTGCACGTAATTAGCAAGATTGAACAGGGCACCAATTATCACTGGGCCGGGCTTATTAGCTCTGAAATTGACAAGCAGCTAAGGAATGTCTTGGAGACCAAGAAGTTCACCATGTCCTCATACGTGGTGTATGTACTAGCTAGATTCTACCCATACAAGGGTTTGAATCCACAAGGGACGTTGGGTCAGGACATAATCTATGAAGTTTACCCAGAGCTGCATCTAGGACACAAGGACTACCAGAGAGCCAACGATGCCTTCACGATGCATATTACCTGAATGCTACAGAATGCTGAGCACATGAGGTTGTCGGATGGAGCCAAAGGGCTGATAAAGAACTACGGAGCCTGGTTCATCCAATTCCCCACCTTCACCTACCTCAAAATTGATGGATGCTCGGTTTCGCCTTACAGGTTACCTCGGTATCTTACTGACCACATTGTTTTGTTAGAGATTGTTAGATAGATTTATGAATTTGATGCTGTGGTAAAGAGAGAAAAGCACAAGACAGGCTTTGGTGGAGACTTTCCTCTTGGAATCGGTGTGGCAGAAATCTGCCCTTCTATCCAATCAGCCCACACTATAGGAGAAGAACTGGCAGCATATGGTATCTCCTTCCATTCCAAAAGGATGAACTTTGACATAACTGGAGAAGCATAGAAGAAAGCTACTAGGGAGTACAGGCATAAGGATGACCTAGAGGATTATTGGGTTAATATCAAAGATGACCTTGAGGCCAAAAAGAAGAGATACTCTAGGCTCCCTGTGGAGGCAGTCAGACAATACAATGTCAGGCTGATCCCGGATCAACTGGAAGATGATGGAAACTTGGTGCAGGACGACGCCTATGAAGCTGTGAAAGACAGGCCGGTTGGGGATATCAATTGGAATGAGGATGAGGTTACAAAATTGGAAGATCTGATGGCTCCGGTTATGAAATACACTTATTCTTGGTTAAAGCACAAATTTTGGGAGCTGGAGAATGAGAAGGTAACTTGCACCTTCAATTTGATGGGCAATCTTAACCCCATGTCTACTTCAGAGGAATTCGGGGAAGATGACCCCAAAGGGAAAACCGCGAAGAGCTCTCCTTTTAGGATAAAGATTAGAGGCCCCAAGGAAAGTGAGCCCGAGACAAGGAGGAAGCTGAAAGGGAAGAGAAGATGGAAGAATCTGATGATTAGTAGGTCTTCTGATGAGGAAGAGTCAGGAAAATTAGAAGAGGAGGATGTTCCTCCACCACCGAAGAAGACCCGAACAACCAAAACTTTGAAGAAGAGGAGTCAAGAGGCATCAAAGGATGAGCCTCCTATTGTCGATGTGGAGAGCTCAGGAGGAGAGAAAGCCAAAGTCTACACAAGGAGATCTAGGACTCCCTCTCCAAAGGACGTTGTGCCGAAGGCAGATCCTTCGCCAAGGTCACCGACTGTAGAACCATCCAAGGTTGTTTCTCCTCCACCAAGCATACATGAAGAGGGAAAATGACAACAGCCTAAGAAGATGAAACGTAAGAAAACTGGTGGAGCCCTCGCGTACCGGACTGGTTAGAAATGAGTTTGCAAGAAAGAAGTAAAGTGGTTGCTGGAAGATACTACCTTGGATTGGGATGAGATGCTATCAAATATTGGAAAGGGAAAGAAAAGGAAGGTAGCAAAGGTGGTTTCAAGGGTGGAAAGAGATGAAACGAATAATAGGGTTATCCATATTGCCACCCCTGCTACAGACAAAACAAGAGAAGAAGTCACCAGTCAGGACTACCATGTTCAGACTATCAACTCCGGGCCCCAAGATCCATGGGAGCGGTGATATAGAGGAGTTTTACATGCTACCGCGGATGGTTGGCGTGTCGAGAGGGAGACCCAACAAGCAGAGTTGAAGAAAGAAAAATGAAAGATTAAGGAAATGTTTGGAGGAGGTAATGAAACCCTTTAATCCTTCCATCCTTCATCTCCAAGCACTCGGCTCTTTGTTACCCAAGGAAACAATCTCCGCACTGAGAAGATGAAAGCCCCACCAAGTCGTACAGATTGGCTGATGAGTGTGCAAACAAAGGGAGATGTTACGATCAAGGACATCCTTTCTGTTGGGAAGGATGCAATCCGGGCCAAGGAGCTATTAGAGCATGTGATGTCTCATGACAAGGAGGATATGGACCTCTTGCTGCAAAAATCAAGGGTCATAATAGGACATGGCAAAGATCAATTACTTGTAGATGGCATCCTTCCTTCTTCCAGATTGGATGAACCTTGGGAATGGTTCGAGGCTCTGCAGATTAGGCAGAAGGCCATGAAAAAGATCCTGAAACTGAAGAAATCAATTGATGGGGATCTCACTAGTATCTATGATGGATGCATTGCCTTCTTTGAGGTGATGACTGGAAGGAGGAAGATAGCCCCGAAATATCTAAGTCTGGAACAGCTGAAGGAGTGGTGGCATGAAGTTTATGCCCCTGATGCGGAAATTGTTGTAACCGGCCACCAGCTTGATGATGCAGCTACCTACTTGGCTGTAATGGATAAGTATCTAGCCAGCAAGGAAGATTGGAATAAGACTGTTGAACAGTCCAAAGAGGAGATTGACTCCATTAAATGTCGGCTTAAGATATTACCTTTGCCACCTGTCACCAAACTGGATGGAATATTCTTGAGGGTCCAAGGGTCATCGGCACATAGAAAGGATAAGGGGAGTGGCAGTTAATGCCATTTCGAGATTTGTGCTTCCCTATTATCATGGGGCATGCATTGGACGGGGCTGCATTGAAGATTGTGTCAAGGCCGACCTAGATGATGGCATTTAATGTGTGCCTTAGTTCGATTTTTCTTCCTTGGCCGACTTGTTTTGAGTGGATTTTCTTATTTCTGTAAATGTTTGGCTGGGCCGACATATCTATAGATTTGCTATAAATAGGTATTCTTGCCTCATTGTAAAGGGTTAGCTAGAAGACATTAGAAATAAAAGAGCAAAAAGCTATAGTATTTTGTAATAGGAGTAGTATTCAATTTCTTGAAGCAAATACTGTATCAGAACAGTGGAATTGTTGCAGCATTTTGGTGATTAATACAATTGAAGACATTGTGGTTTTCCTGGTGCAATCTCTTGTGTTATTCCATCTTGCATGGTTCCTGTTGTTTTATCTTTTAAATTGCTTGAAGATTTAGGGTTTAATATTCAGAATTAGATTAGTTTTAATTTGGTGAATGATGTTTGTGATTTCATATTTGAATGTTTGTAGCAATCTCGTCTATAATTCCAAGAATCATCTGATTGTAGTAGTATCGGTGAAGTCAACCTCGACCGAATATATTTATTCGTGCTTAAGTTCGATTGTAGATGCATGTCTATGATTTGAAAATCTATATACCTTTTAGAAGATTGCAACTGCTCTTGTAAGATTGCATTGTGGGTCGACGAAGAATCGGTTATTTGAGATTGTCCATTCCGTGATATCCTGCCATTTGCATTGTTCATTCTAGGAGTAGTTGATCTTATTCAATCCTTAAGGACCCTTATCTTTTGCTATTTCTTTATTATCTCGTTAGATTTAGGATTAGAGATCATCATATTTCAAAATCTGATAAATTGAGAGATACAGTTTGCTTGTAGTAAGGTCCCTTTGTGATTACCAGCATTTTCACATATTATCTAAGTTGTTTATGCATTGTCATGACCTGACACCCGAGAGACCTTGGGTGATTTTCAGTAATTTATTGTTGGAAATAACCTTTCAAGAGTGATAGAATATTACATTTTGTCTGAGTTGTTGCTATGCAGAAAACGCCATCAACAAGATGTTAATGAATAGCTTCACAAAAGAGGATATCAAGATGGCACTGGAACAACTTCTTTTGGACAAGGCTCTTGGTTTGGATGGATTCTTGACTTGTTTCTTCTAGCAATGTTGGTAGATAGTAGGGGATGAGGTTGTGGATGTGATTAAGGACTTAAGGAGCTTGAGGAAAGTGTCCAAGGAGTTAAACGACACCTTTATAGCCCTAATTCCCTAAAAAATAAAACCAACTTCATTAGATGAATTCAAAGCTATTTCTCCATGCAATACAATTTACAAAATCATGACCAAAGTAATGGAATATAGGCTAAAAAGAATTCTCCCTAATTTAATATCAAAAGACTAGACGAGGTTGTTCCAAGAAGATCAATCCTGGAAGGAGTGATTATCACCCAAGAAGTCATTCACTTAGTAGAAAATACAAATAAGGAGAGTGTGTTGATTATGTTGGACATCAAAAAGGCCTATGATAGGGTGTATTGGTGCTTCTTAAGCAATTTTTTGGAAGCATTTGGATTCGACAAGTCATGGATTGGTTGGGTCTTCAATTGTATTGTCTACTCAAGGTTTTCAATACTAATAAATGGCACCCAAAGGGATTTTTTAAATCCTCAAGAGGTACAAGGAAAGGGGACCCTTTGTCTCCTTTTCTCTTCATATTAATGGCAAAATCTTTAGGTAGGATGATCAAAAGAGAGGTAGAAAGTGGAAATTTGGAAGGCATCCAAGTCACAAGTAATCTCCCTGTCATTTCTCATTAGCAATTTGATGATGATATCATGATGTTTGGTGCAACCAAAAGAAGAGAAGAAAATATTTTCAAAGAGATCTTGGATAGATATTTGGATTCCTCAGGCCAAGATGTCAACAAAGAAAAATTAGAGGTTTTCGTCTTCAACACTGGCCCTAGGATTGAGCAAAAAATAATCAAAATTTTCATGTTAAAAAAGGGGCAACTTCTATGTAAATATATGGGGCTTCCTTTTTCCAAAGGTTTGAGAAATGGTAAACTTTGGGATCCACTTGGGGAAAAGATCAGTTACAAACTTTCCTCTTGGAAAGGGAGTTGGTTGTCCTGGGTGGGGAAAATAACCATGCTAAAATTAGTCATTTCTATAATTCCCATATATCTATTATCCTTTCTGTCAATGCCAAATGTGGTACATCAGAATTTGATCCAAAAGTTGAGTATTTTCTTTTGGCAAGGTTCTTCAAAGTAGAAGAAGATCCCTCTAATAGCTTGGGACAAGATAAGTAAGTAGAAAGATGTAGGGAGTTGGTGTGAAGGATATTCTCAAGCAAAATTTGGCTTTAGGTGCTAAGTTGGTGTGGAACATGTATATGGATCCTAACCAAAAATGAGTTGGAATCCTTTAAAATAAACTTATCTGGGCAATAATGAGAGAAAAACAATACTAACATCTAGCAACCTACCCAAAGGATCTAGGATTTGGAATTTCATAAGGAGTTGTAGACTTCTTATCACTAACTTCCTTTCATGGGACATTCATGAGGGTAGGTTTTCCCTCTTTTGGGAGGACTCTTAGGGGATTCCCAAGCTTGGAAATTTTGTTAAACATTGCACAAACAGAGGAAACTCTTCAAGGAGTTAGGGTCTATATGTGAGAGATCATTTGAAAAAAATGGCAACAATGGTTGGCAAATTTGGTGCTAGATAATCTTTCATAACATGGGTTTTCTTGAGTTGGAGGTAGCTCAATTGGAATAGATTCTAAATCAAAGGACAATCTTTGTCCACCCAAGGGAGGAAATTTTGGTTTGGTGTGGCTCTTGGTTAGGTCCATACAATGTGAAGGATGGTTATAGAATGTTGTAAAAGGATGTCCAGTTGACCTCTCTCCCCATTCATTTGTGTTGGCACAAAACATGCCTACCAAAGGCCAACACTTGCATGGAAAGCCTTGCAAAATAAGGTATTGATAGGTGATAAATTTTCCAAGTTGAAATTCCAAGGCCAATCCAGATGTGAGATATGTATGGAAAATGAAGAAAGCGTAAATTATCTTCTGCTCAATTATCCCTTTGCTCAAGGGTTTTGGCGATGGCTCTATGCCAAACTGGGGTGGTTGGGAGCTCTCCCAAATGATATACTTAGTCTCTTCAAAGCTTGGCGTATATTGAAGAATCAACTCTATTTTCATGCCTTTGGATAATTAGCTCCCCTCAATCTTAGTATGGGAAATTTCGAAAGAAATGAATAGATGGGGTTTTTAGGGCATTAAGATATGTTTTCCATCATTTTTGAATAAAGTGGAACTTGCAATAGTTGAATTAGCCAGCACTAGACTGGCTGAGTATGTTACATAAAAAGGAATATTTTACTGAATGGGACTACAAAGCAATTGGTTTGGCCTTAAAATCCCACCCTTAACTATATTGGGAGGTAGCATTTCTCAATCTAGGAGGCGTGAGGCCATATGGCACCCTCCTCGTAAGGGGTGGTTCAAGTTGAATTTTTGTGGGGCCTCTAGGGGAAACCCTGTCTAGTTTGGGGTTGAATGCATAATCAGAAACTTGGAAGGTGAACTGGTTGGTAGTCTCTTGGCATCTACCCCAAGAGGAACAAATAATGAAGCAGAGTTCGTGGCATTGATCTTG
>VDFB02085922.1:0-31286 GCA_007258455.2 Sequoia sempervirens
GCCTAAGGCCTTATTACAGTCCCACAAAGGGTTGATGCAACATTCTAACTATGTAGCTATCTCTAACTACTGATGAATGATTAAAATGAATTACAAAATTCTCTTAAATTTTTATTCTCAGCTCTAACAAAGGTCTACATCAGCCAAAAGGGTTTACAAAAACTTGATGAATGATCAAACATGAAGGAATTAGGCCTTAAAACCCCTTGAAAGATAATCCTTTCCAGTAGGAAATGGGTGAATCTCAAGATGAATCCCATTGGACCCAAAATTCTTGTATGATGTCCCATTAATCTTTGCACATTCTGGAATAGGTCCACACTACAAAATTTGGACCAGGTCAACCCTAATGCTCTAATTATGAATTACAGTGAAATTCTAAGAGCAATAACTCTTGAAAAATAAGTGAAAATGATCTGAAATTTGGATATGTCATAGACGACCTCGTGTAGATGCTATTTCCTGCTCCACGAGCTGAGAAGCAATAATGCGGTGAAATATGAAATGAATTGTTGAAGATGCTACTAAATGAAATGCAAGAAAATACATATTTTTGGTTGATACTAGATTGCTTTACAACCAGGGATGCTCTTGCATTAGACACTCAAGGTTGGAAGAAAAGTGAGTCCCTCACTTTCTAGAGCTAAGAGGAAAACCGAGATGGTCCACCTCAACCTGAGAAATCCATGATGAGTCCTCCACTGGTTTTCCTTTCCACTTCACCAAATATTCCTTATATTTCTTGTTCCTAATGCTCCTTCTAGTTCTGGTATCCAAAATATGCTCAATCTCCTTTGGTGGTTGATGTGGTAACTCCTCTTTCAAATCGGCGTCATTGCTATTGTTACTTGACTATCCTTCATGGTACTCATATATGTCTACAACATTGAAAATAGGTGATATACCAAGTGTCTCCAGTAACTCTACTTCATTTGCATTTCCAGAATCAAACTTCCTTAGAATCTTGCACGGTCCAAACTTCCTCATCTTTAGCTTATTGTATGTTCCTACTAAAAATCTCTTGTTCCCGAGATATACCATCACTTCATCTCCAATAGAAAACTCCTTATACTTACTATTCATGTCTCCCAAATGCTTTTGAACTTGATTATGCAATGTCTCCATGAATTTTGCAAACTCTTCTACCTCCACACTCCTCTTGTTCTCCATACTGATATCTCTTAGCTCTGCAACTCCTCTAGGATGCACTTTGATCACAATCTCAAATGGTGTCTTCCCTGTACTCCGTTTTATTGAATTTTTGTATGCAAAATCTTCTTGTGGTAGAACTATGTCCCAATTTCTTGCCTTTTCTTCGACTAAACATCTCAACAAATTACCCAAAAATAGAACTATTTATCACTTCTTTTTTTCCATCTGTCTATGGGTGATATGCTAAACTGAACTTCAGGTCTGTTTTCATCTTCTTCCTCAACGTTCTCCAAAAGTACCCAATGAACTTGGTGTCCCTATCTGAAACTATGCTCTTAGGTAATCCATACAATCTCCTAATCTCCTTGAAAAATAAGTCAACAACATGCACAACATCATTAGTCTTCTTGCAAGGAATGAGATGTGCTATTTTAGAAAATTTTCCACTACTACCATTATAGAATCATATCCTCTTTGTATTCTTGGAAATCCCAATATGAAATCCATGCTTATATCTTCCCAAGGTCTCTTTGGTATTGTCAAAGGTTTATACAATCTAGTATTCTGACTACTCCCTTTTGCTACTTGACAAATTCTGCAACTATGAACATACTTCCTAATATCCTTATATATTTGTAGCCAAAAATAGTGTTCACTTACCAAAGCTACTGTCTTATCCACTCCAAAATGTCCTGCTAGTCATCCACTATGTTTCTCTTTGATCAAATTCTCCCTCATTGAGCTCCTTGGGATAGACAACTAGTTTCCTTTGAACAACATGCCTTCTTGAATGAAATAATCCAACCATTGGCTCCGGTCTATCACTATTGGCTCCTTACATGCTTTCCATGCTTCAACAAAATATGGATCATCTCATAAATGTGTTGCAATTCCTCAAAACCTAATACTTCTATCCTCATCTCTGTCAACAAATTCCTTCTCCTGCTCAATGCATCTATAACGTTGCTTGACTTTCCACTCCTATGCTTCAACACAAATATGTAATTCTGCAAGAATTCAACCCATCTCATATGTCTCTTATTTAGCTTCCCTTGACTATTCAAATACTACAAATCTTGATGATTAGTGTACAACACAAACTCCTTAGGCAACAAGTAATTTCTTCACTTCTTTAGGGCTTGAACTATGGAATAGAATTCCTAATCATAAACTAATTATCTTCTTTTGGAATCATTCAAATTTTCACTAAAATAACCTATAGGTCTTCCTTCTTGACTCAACACTGATCCTATTGCATTTCCACTTGCATCACAATCAACTTGAAATACTTTGTCAAAATCAGCTAATGCTAACATTGGCTATTTTGTCACCTTTTGCTTCAACAATTCAAAAATTCTTTGTGCTTTGGATTTCCACTTAAAATCCTTCTTATCTCCCCTCATTGTCTCTATCAAGGGTATACAAATGCTACTAAAGCTTATGATAAACTTATGGTAGAAACTTGATAATCCATGGAATGATATCACCTCTCCAATGTTTACCAGTGTAGGCCAATCACAATTGCTCTAACCTTTTCAATGTCCATCTTCAATCCTTTAGCAGAAATAACAAAACCAAAATATACCAACTCTATCTTCATAAAGCTACACTTCTTGACATTAATCAACAATTTATCTTCTCTCAACCTCTGCAATAATTTTCTGATGTGACACAAATATTCTTCTCTATTCTTACTGAATATTAGAATATCATCCAAGTAAACAATAACAAACTTACCCAATAATTTCTTCAATACCTCATTCATCAATCTCATGAAAGTTCTCGGTGCAATGGTCAATCCAAAAGGCATTACTAACCACTCATACAATCCTTCATTAGTCTTAAATGTAGTCTTCCATTCATCTCCCTATCTGATCCTAATTTGATGATAGCCACTCTTTAGGTCAATCTTTATGAAATACTTTGCTCTACTCAAATAGTCTATAATGTCATCCATCCTTAGAAATGGGAATCTATACTTGACAGTGATCCTATTGATTGATTTGGAATCTGCACACATTCTCCACTCTCCATCTTTCTTTTGTGCAAGTACAATAGGTACCACACATGGGCTTAAACTTTCTTTGATCAATCTTTTCTTCAACAACTCTTGTATCTGCTGGTTCAATTCTGCATTCTCTGTCAATGTCATTCTATGTGGTGCCTTGTTTGGAAAACTTGCTCCTGATATCAGATCTATGTGATGAATGATACTCCAAACTAGTGGTAATCCATCTAGTACATTCTCTGATATGATGTCTTCATATACTCTATCAATATTTTTGCTACTTTTTTCTATGGTGGATCAACTTCCTTTGTTGTCTCCAAACTTCCACCCTTCTTTGGAATCAATGCAAAACACATATTCTCACACCTCAATCCATCCATAATTTTCCTTCCATCTACCAAACATAGTTTGGCAGTGCTACAAACTTCACTTTTATCTTCTTCCTCCAAAGGTATCAACTTAATTCTCTTTCCATTTGAAGTCATAGTATAAGTATTTCTTCTTCCATCATGAATTGCTTTCTTATCATATTTCCATGGTCTTCCTAACGGTAAATGACATACATCCATAGGCATAATATCACATAATACTTCATCCTTATATGATCCTATATGAAATTTCACCAAACATTGCTCTTTCACCAATATCTTATGCTCATCTTGAATCTATGCTATCCTATTGGGGTTCTAATTTTTCTTTTTCAAATTCAACTTGGTTACCATCTCCTCTAAAACTAAACTATTAGAGCTACCACTATCAATGATAACTTTACATACCTTTCCTTCGGACTTACATCTGGTTCTGAACAAACTCTTCCTTTGTGTTGGTTCCTCGGTCGTTTATTCATGTATCAAGGCTCTCCTCATCACCAATGATTCACCTTTCTGAGGTATCCCAACTGAATTAGGGGATTCAACATGTTCTTTTACATATGCTATTCTTTTGGTATGCTCAAGTTTCTTTCCAGTGCTTTCTTGATGACACTCAAATGCTCTATGTCCTTCACCTCCACATTTGAAATAGGTTCCTTTGAATGGTCTCTTCTCAAATCTTCCTTCTTCTCTTCAATATCCATCATTGTGGTAAGAATTATGACCTCCTTTTTCATTGCAATAGAAATTTCTATCTTCTCTTCCTCTGTGGTATGAGTTACAGTCCTTCTATTCACTCTGGTAGGGTTTCCCATCTTTGCTTTGATCTGAATAAGGTCTTATTTCTCTGGATTGTGATCCACTCTTATGGAATCTTCCTCTGGCACTCCTTTGCATTTGTTCAAACTCCTTGTTCAACTTCTCTTCCACCTCATATGCAAATTGATATGCTTCAACTGTTGTCATATTTACCAGGTTCAATTCTTCTTGGATGTTTGTTCTCAGTCCATTGATGTATCTCGCCACTTTCTCTTTGCTTGCTTCACTATGACCGGTTCTAATGATCATCTTGTAGAATTCTTCAGTATACTCCTTCACAAATTTCTCCTTTTTCCTCAGGTTCTGCAATATTTTCAACAATTCTAGTTCATAATTAGTAGGTATGAATTGATACTTCAACTTTGTCACCATTCTATCCCATTTGATAATTTTCTCCTTTCCTCTTCTATTTCTATCCAATTGAACTTATTTCCACCATGAATTAGCATGAACTTTCAATATTTTTTTTGTAAATCTAACTCTTTCCAGATCTTCAATTTCTTCATATTCAAAGTATTCTTCCATTTCATTGATCCAATCAATCAATTCTTCAGGGTTTAAATTTCTCACATAATTTTAAATTTCAACTCTAGGTTGCTTACCAATTTTTGAAATAGCCTTCAACATCTTCACTTTATATAATTCTTCTTCTTTGCCTAGGGCTTCTTCAATTTGGTTCACAACATGATCCGCTTTATCATCTCTTTCATCCTCATGTCTAGGGTTTAGACCTCGCCTTTTATCTTCTTCTACTACATCTAATCGGACTTGCATTTCATCCATCATTTCCAACATCTCATCCATTCTTCCATTGAATTTTCCTTAGTAGTCACTCTCCATGGTGGTATTTCTCCCCTTGAATTTGATGCAGCTACCTCAATTCAACAATCTGGCTAAAAGGGTTTCAACCGCGTCATAGTCGGTGATCGATTAAAAATGCATGCAGTATGCCTCAAGTTGGTGATCTATTCATCACAAGGAACACCTTCAGGACTTGCAAACTCACTTTGATACCACTTGGTGCAGTCACAGATGGAGGGTTTAGAAAGAAGAGTCCAAACCATGTAGCTTAGAGTCAACACAACAAAAATAACACAAATAAGTGTTCTACAAATATGATTCTTTATTGAATTGAAAATATTACATGCAACATATGCCTCATGGGAAAATATCCAGAGCTCACAGGCTTGTTGGAAGGGCATTCAACATTACAACTGGCCAAGGCCTTATTACAGTCCCTCGAAGGGTTGATGCAAAATTCTAACTACTGATGAATGATTACAAAGAATTAAAAATTCTATTAAATATGATAATCCAACTCCAACAAAGGTCTGCGTCAGCCACAAGGGTTTACAAAACCCGATGAATGATCACACATGAAGGTCAACCTTAAAACATGAAAGATAATCCTTTATGAAATTAAATGAATTACGAATTTCCAAGGTAGATACCATTGGATCCAAAATGATTGTATGATGTCCCATTAAGCTCCGCACATTTTGGAATAGGTCTGCACTAAGAAATTTGGACCAGGTCAGCCCCAAATGCTCTGATTGTGAATTATATTGAAATTCTGAGAGCGGTAACTTTCGAAAAACAAACGCAAATGATTTGAAATTTGGATATGTCGTAGATTACCTTGAGTAGATGCTATATCCTGATTTGCAAGCTAAGAAGCAATAATGTGGTGAAATGTAGAATGCAATGCTGAAACTGCTACTGAATGAAATGCAATAAAAGAAATGTTTTTGGTTGATACAAAATTTCTTTACAACCAGGGATGTTCCTGCATTAACAAATGAGAACCTAAATTTCTCATAATAATTTAATTATAATGAATGCCAATTTTTTCTTGTAACTATACTTAAGGTGGTGAAATATATGTTGACACCTAATCAAAATGATCTAAATTAAGGCTCTATCTAATGCTTTTGTTGAACTTCATCGCTTGTGTCCATTTATTTTATTTATCCTCTATATAAATTTCCCATTATTGATGCTTTGCTAAGCTTCAAATATGTAGCCATGACAACCTAATTCAAAATGTCTACGTTTTTCACCTTTGTTTTTGTACTTTTTTTTCTATTCACACAATAACTTGTTGTAAGTAATTGCATGCAACTTAAGTGATTTTTAATGTCTACTAGGTAACAAGTACTAGCTATAGGGACACTAGTGGTAGTATTGGTGGGTAATAATGTTTCCACCTCATGTTTTGAAGTGGTCCATATTAGCAATAATTATTTTTCTGAGCATTATTATGTGCCAAGGTTAATCCAATGTATACTATCAGGGTGAAACATTTTCTCATTTTATCCAAGTGTTAGAATTTTGTGGTAGGGTTTGAAGTCGAATATATACTATGGTTTCATACAACTTTTTCATTTCTCATTCTACCATGATGAAATGATGAAAGGTTTTGGTGCACATTTTTGGTTGTGGAATTTAACCCCTACTCACTAATCTTGGGAAGATTAGTGTAACCTATTAGATCTACATACTTTGTAATAAATTTAATTGTAGAGATATAAGTGAGGTGGCTACTTTCAATGCACACATGGCCTAATGTTTCATACCCCATTGAAAAAGAGAATCCATGGATGAATGATCTATTTAGGATCTAGGACAATTGCTTATAGAATGCTTAACGTAAATGATCACTTAATTACAATGCTCAAATAAAAAAATGAACATAATATAATTGCCAAGATAATGAACTGAAAAGAAAGAGAGAAAATAAAGAGGAGACAAACGCAATTGATAACGGAGTTCGTCCCTAAGGACTACGTCTCCGGGCCTCTCTCCAATGGAGTGACCGATCCGATTATACTCCAAAAATAGTTACAATTGCTTCATTGACTATCTCCTTCAAGCACAGCAGCATAACGTTCCTCTGATGTGCGGAAATGTCTGCAAAATCTCCTGAGCATTCTCTCGTTCTCACCACCTGGACTTGGGAAATTCAATCTTAACCCCTCTTTTTATACATGAAATATGCCTAATTAGGCCTAACCATCATATTAATGGCTTAACTCCCTCTAACAACTCGTATCATGACTTATTTATCCTCCGAAATCTTTTGGTTGAGCTGATTAGAGCGAATCTTGTTTGTTTTGGCTTAATATGCCTTTTGTTAGAGATTCGGCCAACAGTCTTATAACAAAATCAAACGAACTCCCATATATATTTAGGAGTCTGCCGTGGCGTGCCGGTGGACATATCTTTTGGTTGCTAGCCGGTCGGGGGTTCAAAACCTCCGCCGGCCGTTTTTCAAACCAACACTGAACTCCCTAATAACAAAAAAAATGGCTATACATATGTAGTTGAAGTTGTTATCGCCGGTGCAATGGCGAACGTGACCAACTATTTGCGGGGAGATCGCGGGTTCAAACCCGAATAGGAATTTTTGTTGAAACAAACTTATCCACCGGTCAAAGGAACGCAGCTGCACGATGCCATGTGTCAAAACACCATTCGCAAGAGTATGCCACAGTTTCTGCTGACTGTTGCCGAGTTGTCTGCCACATCTGATGCCACATCGGGGTACGGAGAGCCAAGTCACCAGTACGGAAGGACACGTGTCAATCATTGATTAGTCTGTACAATCTACCGCCACGGTCGTGAATTGGTATATGGATTCCGTACACGGACGGACATGTCAGCGTGATGATTTGTCATCCGTACCCTCAAGTCACCAGCTTTGACCTGCTTCGCATACGATGTTTGGCGATGAACGGCCGCCGAAATCGTCTCGATGAGCCTTCGCGATGACACTGTTCCGTTGATTCAGATGATTATTTTTCACCTTTTGACGCCCCTGAAGCCAGTTTGACTAGAAGTTTGACCGGGAAGTTGCACAAACGTTGTTGAAGGTGTTCAAGTTGTGTTGGAATCCTCGATGGTGCGTTGAATTGGGAACACTTCAATTTTCACTAAAAAATTGTCCCCCGGATCAGGCCTCCCAACGGAGAGCTTTAGGACCTCCGAAAGCTTGATTACTTGGAAAGTAAGTGAGGGTAAAGTCCCTCACTTTACCAATCTCCATCCATCTTGCTTTGCTTGGATGCATCCCCTTCAGGCCCACTCTGAGGTACTCAACATCTCCTCTTCGTGAAGTTCTAACATTCCTGTCGAGAATAACATCTTCTGGAAACTCTGACATGTACTTTGGTGAAAGGTCATCAACTGATGGAACTTGAATGTCTGTGACTTCATCTAGGATCATTGGAGGCTCATACAGTTTCAAATTCTCAACATTGACAACCGAGTAAATATGCATGTATGGAGGAAGATTGAGGCGGAAGGCATTAGTACCAATCTTCTCAAGGATCTCAAAAGGACCATACCTAATTGGCTTAAGCTTTTTACCTTCACCTTGCATCCTTTCCTTATTGATGTGTAACCAAACTCTGTCTCCAACCTGAAAATGATGATCAGTGCGATGCTTGTCATGGCAAACCTTGTATTTTGCTTGGCTATGTTCCAACTGTGCTTCCACTGCTTGATGAATTGCTTGGATTTTCTGGATGAACTTCAAAGCCTTCTCTGCATCATGGCGTCCATCTTCAACATCATTTTTCCCAAAAGAAAAATCCATCGGTGTCTTGGGCACATAACCAAAGCATGTCTCAAAAGGAGACCTCTTAGTAGAAGAGTGTGCTGCATGGTTGTAGGCATGCTGCACATAATGAAGACTCTCATCCCACAACTTAGGATGCTTACTAAAGAACTCCTCGAAAGTAGATGACAACTGTTCCTTGCTTTTACAACCTCTGCTCCGGTCTCATTTGGCCTCAGGATGGAAGGTCGTATTCTTTCTTCGCTTGCGTCCATGGAGTCCCCACAAAGTCACCAAAATTCCCCAAGAACGTAGAATCTCGACCGATACACAGAAGTAGGTAAACTAAAGAACCTATGTAAATTGAAAGTGCTACTATGAGCTTCGCTGGGCTCAAAGAAGGACTTGCTTTTACATGGTATCAGTAAATACACATTTTGGTCGAACTCGAATAACTACTACATACAAATAATCATGTCCTTCCTAGGCGATAGAATTCCCCTTCGAAATAAAGTCCATTGGACACTTTCCCATGGACTAGAAGGTATGTAGAGGTGTGTACAAGTCCTTAGAATCTCCGCTACTAGGCTTCTACTAGTTGCACACATAACACAACCTCTAATATACTTAGTTACGCTTTTGCATAACGGTGGCCAATAGCATATTTGTTCTAATCAATGTTTCTCTTGTTTGACTGAAAGTGTCCTGCAATCAATAAGGTATGTGCTTCTCTAATAACCTGTTCTTGTTCATCCTTTGGAACACATAATTTTCCCAAGTGATATAACAATTTATCCTGCACATAATAATCTTTCTCTTCTACATGTTTACCATTCATTAAAGCAGCATAGATATCCTTAAAGTTCTCATCATTAGCATATTGTTCCTGAAAACTTTCATGAACCATAGAACTATTCTCAAGGATTATCAAAGCATTCATCATAGGAGGTCTAGAGAGAATTTCACATTTTACAGGAATTTTTCTTATACTTAATAACCAAATGAACTCATAGAAACCCATCCAATCAAAAGTGCCTACTTTGTTGCAGTTTAGTTTGTGAGTGCAAATACTGAAGTGGCTGGTGATCAGTGTGGATTACAGTTTCTTTCCCCATTATGTAATGTTTCCATTTTTTAACACTCTAAACTAAAGCATAGAGTTCTTTATCATAAGTGGGATAGTTACTTACTGCTCCTGAAAAAGTTTCAGAGTGATAGCAAATTGGTTTACCTCCTTGCATGAGTACTACTCCCATGGCAAACCCACTCGCATTCTGTCTCGATCTCAAATGGTTGATGTAGATCTGGTAAAGCCAAAACTGGTGTGGTGCTCAACTTTTCCTTCAAAGTGTCGAAAGCCTTTTGTTGTGGACCTCCCCACTAAAAGTTGCCCCTCAGGACTATAATGCATGAATGTAGGATGCTATAGGAGAAATTTGCAATAAACTTTCTCCAAGACTGAACTCCGCACCTAGAAACTGACTGGTGGATCGTGATTCTGGCTTAGGCCATTTTATAATAACTTCAACCATCATAGGGTCTACTTTCAATTGACCACCACCTACGGTATAGCCTAAGTACACTAGAGATGTCTTTACAAATTCACACTTAGACATCTTTACATAGAGTTTTTCTTTTCTCAAAACATAAAAAAATTTCTTTACATGACTTATGACCTCCCAAGTTTGACTCAATACAAGAATATCATCGCTAGATAGACCATGAAAAAATCATCAATAAAAGGGACGAAAGACATTGGTCTATGACTTTGGCAAAGGTAGTCAGCCGGTGCATTACAAAGCCCAAAAGGCATAACCAACTACTCAAACAGTCCCTGTTTTGTCTTAAATGCAGTCTTCCAAATATCATCTTCTGTAATTCTTATTTGATGATAACCACTTCGCAAATCTAACTTAGTGAAATAAACTACATGTTTTAACTGATCAAGTAAATCATCAATTATGGGAAGAGGATACCTGTTCTTTACCGTTATCTTGTTCAAGGCGTGGTAATCGATGCACATCCTCCAAGTTCCATCTTTCTTTGGAACCAAGACAATTGGAGAACCACAAGGAGATGTACTAGGACGAATAACTCCTTTTTCCACCAACTCTTGAACCTGCTTTTTAATTTCCTCATTCTGCATAACAGATAAACGGTACATGCTGATATTAGGAAGTGGCACATCCTACTGTAACTAGATTTCATGTTGTATCTCTCTCTTGGGTGGCAACCCCTTCAGTTCCTGAAACAAGTTATCATAAGCGGAAATAATCTTGACCATTTTAGTTTTATGTTTTGGGTCACACCCCTTGAAGGCCTCAGATTTATCATCTTCTTTGGCTTTTACAAGCATTAATACAAAGTTCTTACTTGAGTTGACCAACCTCTTCATTTGACCAGCATTAACTAAAGTAAGATTAGTCTTCACCTTATGTGCCCGTACAATGTATTCTACCCCATCTTTAAAAAGATGATACTTATTCTCCCCCCTATAAAAGATTTCTTTTCTGTCATAAAGATAAGGACTCCCTAACACAAGCCCATAAATATCCAAAGGGACCACATCTACTTCTACCTCATCTACAAAGTTTGCAGTGATAGCAAATCTCAATTTACACTGTTTAGTTACTTTTAATTGTGCATCATTGCAAACCCATCCGAGTGGATATGGTTTCAGATGAGGTGTTGTAGCCAAATTAAGTTTCTTTACAACTTCTTTCTATATTGTTAGACTTAGAACCCGTGAATATCAAACAGAGTATCAACTCAGTGTTTTGTTACAACATTTAATAAAACAATTCATTTCTTTGCTTATCAACCTTAGGAGAAGATTCTGCATTTGTACTTGCACCGCATTAGAAAAATTTGCATCAAGAGAGAGATATAATCTTTCCTCTTTACCTCGACTGCAGCAACAATCTTGTCTCATCTCCTGAGTCGCAACTAAAGTAGATCCTGCTGAATCACCGCAGTAGGGGTCTTTGCTTGCCCTTTATTAATTTTACATCTTTTTCGGCCTCAACTCAAAGATGCCAAAGTCAACATCTTGAATCATCATGCCCCTCTTTCTTGCAATGGGAGCATGTGGGTTTCTCACCCTCTTTCTTAGCTATAGTTGTCTTCTTCCCTTTGCCTTTATCTTTGTCTTTATCTTTCCCTTTAGACTTACCCTCGAACTTAGATGGCTTCTTGGAAAAGTTATCACTAAAAGTGTTCTTACCCCTTGACTCTATATGAGTAGCTTGAACAGACACCTCGTCTAGATTGTTGGGACTCAACATCAAAATAGTGTGCCTAAGGTAAGAATGTAAACCACCAATATACTTAAGTAATGTGTCTTGGGTATACAAGGGAACATTTAGAGCAATGGCCCGTTTTCTAAACTCATGAGTATATTCCTGGACAGATTGCCCCTTACCTTGCCTAAAGGTTTTCCAATTCATGGTTAACTATTGCATGTAACCTAAAGGATAGAATTGTTTCCTAAGGGCAGCAACAAACTCCATCCAAGACATATTAACTTGACCATGGCGAGCAATTTCTTCCCGAGTCTTACTCTCCCACCAGATGAGAGCTGTACCTCCCAACCAGAGAGTTGCTAATTGAATCCTAGAAGCATCTTCTACTAGGCCTTGAATCATACAGTATACTTCTACTTGTTGGACCCAATCGTCTAACTTCTCAGCATTTAACTCCCCACAGTATTTAGGTAACTCAAATTTTACATCTAGCTTAATAACAGGCTTAGATTTGCTCTTAAATGGATTTACATTAGAAGAAGGAGAAGGAGAAGGAGGAGAAGGGGGAGGAGAAGAAGAGGGAGAAGATGGAGGAGAAGGAGTTTCTGGAGCTTTCTCCTCTGTGTCTTTCTGATCTTCCTGCTTCTTGTGCTTTGAAGAACCTCCCTTTTCATGCTTCTTTTCTGCATAAAGTTCGTCCACCATCGCCTTCATGTCAAGAAATAGCTTCTGGAAATCCTTGACACTGAGCTCTGAACTTTGTCCACATTCTTTTTCTTCCATTTGTGATGGTTGATTAGCTCTTCGTCTTCCGATATCTGGATTATATTCTTCGAGATCTCCTTCGCCTCATTGAAACCTGGATCTCGTTAGCATTCAATTTCTGCAATACTAGCCACACACAAAGCTCTGATACCAACTTGATCTATTTAGGATCTAGGACAATTGCTTATAGAATGCTTAACGTAAATGATCACTTAATTACAATGCTCAAATAAACAAATGAACATAATATAATTGCCAAGATAATGAACTGAAAAGAAAGAGAGAAAATAAAGAGGAGACAAACGCAATTGATAACGGAGTTCGTCCCTAAGGACTACGTCTCCGGGCCTCTCTCCAACGGAGTGACCAATCCGATTATACTCCAAAAACAGTTACAATTGCTTCATTGACTATCTCCTTCAAGCACAGCAGCATAACGTTCCTCTGATGTGCGGAAATGTCTACAAAATCTCCTGAGCATTCTCTCGTTCTCACCACTTGGACTTGGGAAATTCAATCTTAACCCCTCTTTTTATACATGAAATATGCCTAATTAGGCCTAACCATCATATTAATGGCTTAACTCCCTCTAACAACTCGTATCATGACTTATTTATCCTCCGAAATCTTTTGGTTGAGCTGATTAGAGCGAATCTTGTTTGTTTTGGCTTAATATGCCTTTTGTTAGAGATTCGGCCAACAGTCTTATAACAAAATCAAACGAACTCCCATAAATATTTAGGAGTCTGCCATGGCGTGCCGGTGGACATATCTTTTGGTTGCTAGCCGGTCGGGGGTTCAAAACCTCCGCCGGCCATTTCTCAAACCAACACCGAACTCCCTAATAACAAAAAAAATGGCTATACATATGTAGTTGAAGTTGTTATCGCCGGTGCAACGGCGAACGCGACCAACTGTTTGCGCGGAGATCGCAGGTTCAAACCCGAATAGGAATTTTTGTTGAAACAAACTTATCCGCCGGTCAAGGAATGCAACTGCACGATGCCACGTGTCAAAACACCATTCGCAAGAGTATGCCACAGTTTCTGCTGACTGTTGCCGAGTTGTCTGCCACATCTGATGCCACATCGGGGTACGGAGAGCCAAGTCACCAGTATGGAAGGACACGTGTCAGTCATTGATTGGTCCGTACAATCTGAGTCACCTGCCACGTGTCGGGCTGCAATTCGTATATGTGGATTCCGTACAGTACGGACGGACACGTCAGCATGATGACGTCATCATCTGTACCCTCAAGTCAGCCGAGCTTTGACTGCTTGTAACTCGAGCATACGATGTCGGATTTCGACAAAACGAACGCCGTCAGAATTGTCTCGACGAGCTCTTCGCGATGACGCTGGTTCCGTCAATTTCCAAGATGATTATTTTTTTGCCTTCTAGATGCCTTTGAAGCCAGTTTGACTGGAAGTTTGACCGGCCGTAACTTGCACAAACAGAGTCCTTTTCGCCCCGTTCAAGTTGCGTTGGAATCAGGACGTCATTCTCTTTCTGATGGTGCTGAAATCTGGAGCATTGGGAACACTTCAATTTTCAATGAAAAATTGTCCCCTGGATCAATGAATCACATGGGTCCATTTGGGGGTGAAATAATCTTATTACATGCTCCTAGATGGCAGGTGTAATGGGTCCATCTAAGGCCCTTGTTCAGAACTAAAGAGAGGTTACATGGTAGCATGAGGGAAAAATAGCTAAATGTTCCTACTCACATTTGTCTCTTCAATGTTTAAGCCTTGATCATAGGTCTTATATACTTTATGTTGAGCCTTTTGATATATTAGATATTTTAGCATAAGATGAGCACATTTGGATTTAATTTTCTATAATGGCATTCTACTTGTTCAACAAGTCACCATTAACCAATAATCAATTTCACAAGAATGCACCTAATAGAAATAAACTATAGACTCATATATGATGAAATTTAGATATTTTTAACTATGTACTAGATTATCATTAAGATTTTTGGACTACATGTCATTTATTACAAATATGACTATAAAATATCTTGAACATGCACTACAATGTAAAGATAAATATAAAATTGGCCAATAAAGCTTAATTTTTATAATGAAACCCTTATACATAAAATTGAGGTAAAAATAAAGAGAAACTTTAGGAATAGGGAAGGGCATTGAAAACCAAGGTGAAAATAAAGAAAAACTCAAGGAATACAAGAGTGCATTGTCAAATTAAGTATGAATTTGACCATGAAATCATTGTGAGCTAGAATATGACTATGAAATGATTGTGAACTAGATTAGAGACAATGAACACAACAATAATAAAAAAATAAAAGAAATCATGATGCAACACTTGAATTAGAATATGAAGGAGATAGCTCAAAACATTTAGGAAGAATTTAATAAAGAAAAATTATGTTGTTTGACCTAATAATAGAAAAGTACTAAGTCCAATTTGTTCAATTGTCTTTATTTTATAAAATTGCTAATTTGTACACATGTGGATCTCTTCTAATGATTTTCAAAAGGATAATAAGGAAATGAAATTTCTTACACTATTTTCATTGAAATTCAATACATCCCTTGTATTACTAAGCAAATGATGGAGACAATGTAAATAAGAAAATACTTGATTTATATAGATTTTCTAAAAATGAAAGTACAACTCTACTTTGATACAAAATAATCAAATTTAAACTATTGTTGGAGACTTGTTAGGAGCTTCTTAATGGAATCCAAAATCACACATATATTTCAATCTAATGAACCCATTCCTAATCATCTAGAAGACTTATTATCAACATCAATTCTATCTTATTCAAGTTATTTAACCATTCAACATCAATCATCTTACTATTTTCTTTGATGAAAGAATATAATCTCATCTCTAATGACATAATTTACTCTAATATTGTGTTGATAGAGATAAAAGTTACTTGTTCCTACTCTCTCAAAATGCCAACAAACAATTAAGATAACATCCAAAATTCCTATTTCCATGTATTAATTACGTTGAGGATGCCTCTTGTGGCTTTTACATATGAGATTTTATCTTTGATTAGATCTTTAATAAATAAGTTATATCTCTCAAAGAAGACTATATTACTTTTATATAGATAGCAATATTTGTTGATGTATAAATTTCTCTCTTTGATGCAGGAGCATCCAGTGGTGTGAGGGCAATCTTGCATCACCCAAAAAGATGTTTTCCATTTATGTTCCTGTTGTTTGCTTTTTGTAGATGTTTTGCATTTCTGGATACCCTTTTCATCAAATAAGAGTTTCCAACTTTCAAAACTGCTTTTCTATTTTTTCTGCTTTTTCTGCTATTTTTAGCAGGTTTGAATTTGAAGGCATGGGAAGACAAAAATTTATGGGAAGGTTCAGGACAGAAAAATAAACACTTTGGTGAAAGAATCAGGTCAAGATCATTCACGGTTTGAAAGTTATTCAAGTTCCAATTTTTGCTTTTTGCCCTGAAAAACTTTCCAAGCTCAGTTTGAGGCACTAAATGATCCCAGATGGGCCTGAAAATTTGCAGGAAAACCAAAGTAGATGCCGTAGGCCCTACTTTGTAAAACATCGTCTTTTCGAGACCTTTCCGAAAAGGTATTATCATTGAAGATCTGACGGTCGGATTAAAATTTATGGCTCCCGGAAGTTGGTGCATATTTTAGAAATGTACTAATTTTCAAATGTGAAACTAAGTTGGAATTTCAAATTGTAATTTTGGTGCCAAACCGCCAAAAATCATATCTCAAATATTGTTTTTGGCTCCAAGCCGAAAAGGGGCTATTTATGGGCTAGTTTCTGATTTTTGGGTAACTTTTTGGGGAAAGAAGTTCGCATGCTGCAAAAGGGGGATCTGGGTAATTTTCTGTAAGTCTGTAATTTGCATGTATCTCAGAGCTCGAGGATTTGAGATCCTTTGCATGTAAGAAGTTCCATATTTCTGAATAAAATATTATTCTCTTTTGTGAGTGTATTTTTGTGTCTCGGGTTTGCTCCCTCATCACTCTTATATTAATTTTCACTCATGTGGACATAAAGCATGGGAAGCCTACAAATATGGGTCATAATTTATAGGATAACCTCCAAGATTGAAAGGTCACCTCCTTTTATGATTTTCAATGTACCCATCTAATCTATCTTCATATATGAGAAAAGGGAGAAATAGTTTGAAACAAAATGCATAATTAGAAGCTAATCTAGATGAGAAATAACATATCATTCACTAGATAATATGAATATTTCTTAATTATATAGGGTTCACAACAATAATCAAACAAGATTGCAACTTAAGCATCCATAAACCAAGAAAAAGTCTATTCAAATGAATACATAGAAGATGGATAATATTATCATGAATTCATGTACTAATCATAAAACAATGCATAGTTATAAACTTATAGATCACCAAAACAATTTTAAAATGTGAAGGATCCTAAAATTAAGAAATGCATGAAAAAATAGTAACATTTAGAGCTCGAATATGGGAATCTCTAGTGCCTCCTATTAAAAACAAATAGATCAATATTATTTATAGAAAAGGAAAGCATTTATCCTAATAAATAAAAAACAAAGTAGGAAATTAATGTCATTAACATGTAGAAAGTTGTGAGTAACACAATCAATCAATGTAACAACCTCCACCATTTTAGTGCATGAATTCCCACCAATTTGATTAGGAGTAAGGAGAGATTGTGTAAGAACCTCAAATGCATCTTGAATGCTAGTGCATGATTTCAAGCATCTTAATTTCAAAAATAGTGGTGAGTGTCCAAAAGTAAATTGATTATCTTGTTTTCCTCCAATTACAACCTTGTTATAATAAATGGAAAAATTATCTCGTGGCATAATAAATTTCTTTTATCAAATTAAAAATTCTCATACAATGTGTGGTTCATTAGATTAAAGATGGTGGTAGAAGATCACACATCTCTATAATTTCTAAAATCATATGAACCTTCCATAGAGAATGTATATTGGATACATGTCCCATCTTATACTACTGACCTATGCAACCTTGGAGCAATGATTCCATAAAATTTAATAATTAACTCTTTCATCCCATATAGGTGTATGGTTTGTTGATGTGATTCTAATGCCAAATTTCATAATGTGTAGATGGAAGGTGATAGAATTAATGAAATTTCTCTTCCTAGCAATAACACAATGGAGAATATTGATAAGGTTGATAAATTCTTTGTAGTGTGCAGTAAATGCTATGTAGCATTAGGTGACCTCATTATTATCTCTCACTCCCCATACACAAAATAAAGTGGGTCCATTGTTGACTCTAACCTGTATATATTTCCAAGCAATGGAACAACAAATATTAATACTAATTATCAAGTTAGGAATACACTAATTTTCCAAGGGACTATACTAAAATTTCTATTTTGGGATCAATCTAATTGATACAAATAAAAAGAGAAGTAGGCCTACCACTTTATTGCTTGAAAACTCTAGCCAATGGTGTAATATAATTCATTGACCACTTCTACTATTTCTTGGTGATGTAAAAAATCACCATGTGTTCATGTTTATTTCACCTTCCTTGTATGCTTGATACTGTGCAACATAGTGTTATAGACAATGGCACATTTAAAAAAACACAACTCTAAAACTAAGCATAGACAATTGGATCAAAATTTGATTAAACAATGATGCTTGCATCTTGCTAATAATATATATTGAAATACTTTGAGTTGTATAAATTTTAAAATCAAAAGGGGATTGAGGGCTTGAGAAGGATAAACAAAAACAAAGCTTTGACAAGAAATAAAATACTAAAAAACTAGGAAATAAAAGAAAAAGGAAAATAGAGCAATAGAAAAACAGTTAGTCTTGGAGATGGTCGCAAGGATCAAAATACCTACCCTAACAAAATTTTACTTGCACAAGGAGGATTTGAATAGATTGGATAGATGTAGCTCTACAATTATTGTGACCTCTCAAGGGTTCTTCACTTGTGAAGAAAGAAATCAAATGGTAACTATTCAAGAACATCAAATCAAAATAAAACTAAAAATTTCAAAAATGGTGCAAGGCACCATATTTAATTATGACATATTGATAGAATCTTGGGGTATTTCCCACTCTTTTTTAATAGGAATATCATTCCTCTTAAAGGCCTCAAAGGCCTTATCAAGCTATATCTTTGTAAGAGATATAATGTAGATTCTCCATTGCAATTTTGATTTGAACCTCTAGCTAGACCAATGAATTGAACACTAGTTCTACTTCTACAAATGCTTGGTGATTGAGATAAATTATACAAGAATTATTGGTCTAAGTATTTTTTCATGAGTAGTGCCTTGGAATCTTCTTCACTTAACACTTTATTGTTGTCAATTTTTTTTGACAACCCTATTGAATTAGTGAGGTTATATAATCTCTCATACCCTATATAATTTGACCTAAAATGAGAAATCATGATTTGTATTTTTGGGTGGCCTTGTCTTTGCATAGTGTTTCATTAATTTTTATTGCTCTTCTCCTTCAGTCATCAATTCCCACTATAATGAGATTACCATAAGATAAGATGTTCAATTTCTACACAAACCTTTGATCTTGATTTTCCTCTAGAGTGAGTGACTCCAAGACCTATTCAATTCCAAACTTTACCTCTACACAAAAATGTATAAAATTAATGAATTTTAATGCATAACTTAGTTCTACATCCATTTTTTATATTCTTGTCCAATAAGAGGTATATAATTCCTTAAAAAAGGGTATATTACCAATAGTTTGCTTCACCTTTTTCATATCCTCTTTGAGTTTCTTTATTTGATGATCCTTTGATGCTAGGATCTCTTTAGCATTAGTGACTTGAGCCTACAAGTCAATAACAAAAGCCTTCATTTCTTCCAACTTTTGGAGAGATTCTTACCATTTTCCCTTTGTTTGGGTGTTCTCCTAACCTAATGTATTTTTTAATCTAAAATATTTTTGACCCTTTGATGTAAGGTAGCATATTCAATCACTCTTCTCCATCTCATTATCCTTTTCAAGAATTTTGCTTATAGCCCTTGATTGTCACATTAATATTTTGTATTTATATATGTAATGTTTGGGCTTCTTCCCCTTTTTCTTGAATCTCTTCACTATAAATTTTAGACAATATATATCTATATTTACCTTTAACAATATTGGTTCACATATTTGACTTGAGCTTACACCACTTCGAGCTTTCTCTCGACCTTGACAAGCTCAACTTACCTTTTCTCAAGCCTCTTACTTTATTTGATAAATTCACTAGCCACCACCTTATAAATTTAGTCCATCAATTTGACTCTATATTTAATATAAGCCTCTTTAATTTTCATTCCATTGACATGGATATGATAATCCTTAGGTCCCATTTGACCTTATTGCTTATTGAAAATAGGAGTCACATGTGCAATCATCATATATTTTTGTGCTAGATCATACTAAGCTCTTATCATTTTTGTGTTGGTGTCAAGTCTCTTTTCTTTTTCAGTTATTGATCTTGACTTCCTATACTTGTTTAGACATTTGAATTTATTGGTGAAAATCAAGTAGAGGATTGATATACCATCCCAAAATGGATATGTCATAGGGCACCATATGAGGAAATGTTATTAATTATTGTAAGGGTTTCTATTTTTTCTCTAGTTATAAACAAGGCTTGAATCATAATAGTTGAAGGAGCTATTAGGGAAATATCAATATAAATGCTTATGTTAGCCATGATCCAAAAGAAGAATGTTGAATAAGCTATGAAAAAATATTTAATTGAGAAATGGATGGATGAAAACTTAACTTTGGACATTTTTGTGAGGGATTGTGAAGTATTGGAGTGAATAATATGGTGGTCAAAATGTCTAAAATCACTACCATTCAATATGAAAGACTAGACTTGACACATGGTGAGACTTGAGGTGTCGATGAAGGAGTATAAAGGAGAGACATAGCCATGGTAGGGGAAGTTTTTAAAATCTAGGATGCAAAGGGACCCAAAGGACCTAGTCCACCAAGTGCTATTTGAGTCAAAGAAATGGGAAATAGGGTTGTAGGGGTTAATGATGATACATGAAGATGCACATAAGATACAACTTAAAAATGGAAAAATGGGAATTTTTGGGGCCCAATTAAATATTTAATATACATAATAAGTAAAATAATAGGGGGAGGAGAGGTATAAGAGTTATAAATATGCATACTTGATCTAATATAGTGGGTGTAGTTGTTTCTCTATAATGTTTAGATGGATTCCTAATGATTGCTCTAGTTTTAAATTAGAAATTGTCCCAATGAAAAGCTTATACTTCTTCCTTCTTCATGTAAGAATTTCTTGAGAACTTCCTACTGATCCCAATGTTTGAGATGAGAATCCCATTTCATTCCCTTTTTTTCATATCACATTTGAGGATGGTGATGTTTCTATTTGTGGCTATGTAGGTACAAAATTTTCAACCTATTTTTGAAGTCTCTCCATTCCTTTCATGATAATTTTTTACTCACTTGTTGCATAAATGACTAGCTCCCAATGTCTTAAGTGTTAAAGATTGATGAGTAAAGGGAGGTGGAACTTGGGAAGATTAAGACTATGGTTGTAGAGTAAGGGGTCAATATAGCCATATTAGAATATATTTGAGAAAATGATGCCTCCTTGTTTGAATTAGAGAGAACTTTTTGATTGAATTATCATTGTTACTCTCATCCTCACAAATTTATTCTTCCTCTTCTTCTTGATCTCTAGAAGAATCAACAACCTATATGTTTCTCATATCATATCAAAGGTAGGGGAACTACATTCCTCTTCCCAAATACTATCCCACTTTTCATCTATAGCGACATATCTAAACTTATTCTCTAGTTTTGAAACTTCTTCCTAATATTACTCGTAGGATGCAATCTTGTCTTCTCACCAACCCTTGGATCTAAGAGTCTTTATCAAACCTATCCCCATAATTTTATTTTTTATATACCCTTGTATTTTTCTAGAAACTCTCCCAACATGGGAGGGGTTTGAGGGGAGCTCAAATATCTTGATGTACATACTTGGTCATTATTGGTGGGGCACATTCTCTTTTCAATTCAAGATACCTTTGATGATTACGTTTCTCTTTATAATACAATTTTCTTTTAGTCCAGCATGTAACCATCATGATCATAGGACCAATAATATTGGATGAGATCCAACTTTAGGTATACTAGTTTAAGCATGAGCAAGGAGTTTGATGAAATTTTATTTATAGTGATCCTACAAAGGAAAATGTGACATCATATGATTCCTTCTTCCTCTCTTAGCTCAAGGTTTAGCTTCCTTATTGAAATGATTAAATTTGATCCTTATTAGTGAGCCCTAAAATACTAATCATCTAGCATCTTCCATCTATTAAAATTTTTAACTACCTTGTTGTGAGTAAATTGAGGTCCTCTTCATTCAATATTGAGAGAACATTTACTAGGAAAATATTTGTACAATCATAGTTTTCTTAGGATTTTTAAAGGACATGGGTCCAATAAGAAATAGGGTTAACCCTTGTAGGGGTAAAGGATTCATAAAAATAGAATGGGAATAATGAATTAAAAATATTGGTAATTTTGATTTGGATGAAATTGGAAAGATAGGAAGGAAATTTTAACACTCTCTAGGAGTTGAAGTACCCATAACTAATCATGCATTGAATTGGCAATGGTGTCTTTGAAATCCAACTGTAAGAATTGCACCCATGTTAGGGTTTTCATCTTCTTTAGATCCACCAACTAAAAACCATGTAAACATTTAAAATCATCCATGATGAAGATGAAATAAATCATGGAACATGCATTTTAAACATCACTAGTGAAAGAAATAAGGGGAATGGGAATCCAGTTAATAAGACTGCTATTTCTACCAAGAATTAATTCATTATTTAGGAATTCTAATTATTTTCTTTTGGAATCCTGTGTGTGGTTCAAGTTATCTTGGTTGCAATGGAATGAATCTTGTACATGAGCCTGAGTTGCAACATTTCCCTTATTCTTTTTTTAGAGACATACAAATTTACATAGAATTCAACTAATTTTGGTTAAGGTTGTAATTGAGGTACCATATGCTTGACCAATGTTATGGTAAAATTCTTGATGTTGAAAATATAGTTCTCCCCTAATTGGAACTTATCTAACAACCAAGCATGGGATTCCTCCCTTAAATTGTCGGTTGGCTTGTTTAGGTTAGAGTCAAACACATTATCAATAATGTAAAAAAATTAGGAATGGACACAATCTCCATTATTAAGTGTTTTGACACTTATCCTAGATCTAGGAAATCTATTTGTAAGGGGAGCTAAGGCATGAGATTTACTAACCTTGTATTCTATTGGCAACTCAAGATGTTGCACTGGTTGTTTTCCTGTCTTCTTTCCCTTTAGAATATTTACTTTGTCCTCATAAAATATCCTAAACTATTGATCTTCCTTTACTTCTAATTGATCTCAATGATTTAATTTAATGGATTGTAGAAATTAGGATTCACTACTATGAATCATTAACACTAAGTTTCATTATTTTAACAATATGAATGATAAATATTAAAGATTATTTAGAATATCATGTATATCTAAGATATGACATGAATTACAACTATCACATTAATTATGAATTAGTATCCATTTTATTTGGAATGACATTATTGTAGTTAAAAGTTTAAATTTGTGAATCTATCTCTAACAATAACAAAATCTAGCCTTAACTAAGTATCATCAAATATAATAGAAGATGAAATAATGGCACAAGAAGGAGTAGGAGCAAGGTGATTGCAAAATTAGGTAGAGTGATGATTTGATGGCAGAAGGGAGGAAAAGACGTTGAGACAAGACGAAGAGACATTCAGAAACAAGGGTAAAGGACGGTGGGAAAAAGATGCTGAAGTAGAAATATCCCCAGAACAAATCAACAACCATGTGATCAATAAGAAGTGGAAGAAAGATGGTGATAGGGGGGATCGAGGGATTGGTGGAAGTCACCTGATGGGAAGAGGAAGGAAAAGGAAGTGAGGCTTTGTTCCTCAAAACTAGAGGAATTGAAGGTGGTATGGGAGATATGGTTGGAAGGGTAGGGGACATAATGTTGAAGGATGAAACCATAGGTGGGGTAATAATCACAGGTCCTATAGGAGTTGGGGGCAGAAGATGGATCATGGCCCAAGGATTTTGGTGAATAGAGAGTTAGAGAAAAGGAAGCAAGGAAAAACCAATCATAAAGAATCTTGTAGGGCCAGACAAAGGAAATCGTTGGTGATAAGTGCAAAAAATGCTTTGTTCTGAAAAGGAATGGCTAGATCAAACGAGATTGTTAGAGAAATGGTTAGGAAAAGACCTCAAATGGGAGTTTATGGTTAACTGGTGGCAAAGTAAATGGGGAACATAACTACAATTAAAAATACTAGAAAATGGGTACTTTGTTGTGATTTTCCCTATGGAGGAGATTAGGGTTGAAATTGAGTTAGGAGTTTGGCTGCTAGATGGTTTTATATTTTATATACGAAGATGGATCATAGGTTTCAATCCTTTCATGCATCAAATGGAGGTGACTCAAATTTGGTTGAAACTACCTAATTTTCCATTAGAGTTTTGGTCCCCAGATATTCTGGAGGAGATTGGAAATTGTCTGGGGACTTATATGTGTGCAAAAGAAAGATTGAACCCAGATAGTATAGGTTCTTATGTGCAACTATGTGTGGAGAATATACCTAATCATGAGGGTTGGAATGAAATTGAATTGATATCATAGTGGGGAGGATGGTTACAAAATATTTTTCCAAAACCGATACCAAGTTTGGAGCTTATCAAGACTCTGGGCCAGAGGGTGCCATACAGACCTCCCCCTACGACAGATCGTGGTTGCACCCATGAATCCAAGGAGAAGAAGAACCTTGCGAACTCGATGAAAGAGGGAGCCTCAAGAATAAGGGGTGTGGAAGGTTGTGGAGGGAGGGAGACTCCTCAGGAAGAAGGAAATGAGGAAGTGGATATTGTTACCAAAATTTCACCTACAACTCAATTTGGTAGAGCTGAAACAATTGTTACATCTAAGGTGAAAGGTACTTAAATAAATTTATGCTAATCCTAATCATTTTCATTTGAAGTTTCAAGAGGAGTTCAATTTTTATTATGCAATGATTTACAACATAAGATATTTACACAATTGCATAATATTGTTGTCTTTTATTCATTTTGTAATGAAAATGTATACAAGATTGTATAAACATTGTTGTTTCATACATTGAGATCAAAATAATGTTTGAATATCCCACACAATTCATGGGTATAACTGATTTAATACAACAAAAAAAAGGAAAGCTATACATATGAAGATATGAATAAAAGAAAACACATTGAAAGAAGGTATATCCATCATTTCCTATGGAAGATTTTGGTGTTGATCTCTTGGTCTTTAGCTCCTACTTGCTCCTGATCTTCAGATGTGCCTGCATTATGATGAAAAGTTTGTTAGAGCTCCGGATATAAAATTTGACCATATGTCTTGCCAACAAAAATATAAATTTCATCTATGATGCATTAAATAAATTGAGCCATTATCAAATAAATGCAAAGGAACCAAATTAGGTCATCAAATGAAAGTGAAATCATCAGGAAGAGCATTGAACTTCATTGTTTTATCTAACTAGTTTGCTCATTGTGCATGTATAGGTTCATCTTTCATTTCATAATCCATCTCTTTTGACAAATCACAGTATGTGGAGAAAATGGGCTTGCACGAGGGTTGAGCCCAACATACTATTCTTTTAATACAGTCAAATCAGAAACAAAGGGAAAATCCATCTTTCTTTTCCACAACACAGCTTGATAGGAAGATTAAATGAAAATACAGTCACCACTGTGATCACCAAGTTGTGCAATCAATAATGAAAGATAAAGAGAAAATACAGTCTTAAGGAATCTCTTATAGTGGCAATCATGCTTGGTTGTAGGATCTTAAAGGAGCAACAATCTTTTTCTCATGAAATTACAAACATTGACCATGCAATGGAAATCAAGGAGCAACTTTGAAAATTCCTTATATATGGAAAAAAGAGTTCAAAGTCATCAGACCACAGAGAATAGTTGCAGATCTCAATAATGATAATGCAAAAAGAGTGTTGATCTCCCATGAGTATGTACTGTTGTTGGGTTATGCCAAGTTTGCTTATGTAGAAAAACATGAAAGACAATGAATGAAATAAATAGGATTGTTATATTATTTTCAAATATTCAAAGCTCAATACAGTATCTTTGAAGAAAAGAATATAGCAGATTTCATAATTCAATGGAAGGTCAAAGCACAATGATCTTAGCATCCAAGGGAAACTTCATCTACATGTCACTTCAATAAGGGACAACAAGATATTGTAATGATCATAATTAAATGATGCTAATCTCACAAGGGATAATAATCAAATCCAAAACAAGTATTCCCTTAAGTTACAAGCAACAATGAATTCCATAGTGAACATAAATGGAGGCATCATACAATATTTATAACTGATATTTTCTATTCAAATACCATTGAAAGGATTATTGCAAGGAAAGACAACCCATAGATATTGACCTGAGAAGCTACATGCCTAAAAGAGTGATGTTAATCTTGGAGGGGTAGATTCAAAACATCATAGTGCCCATTGTCATTAAGGGACAATTGCATTTTTCTCAAAAACAATTGCATTGTCATTAAATGGGAAGATTTGTTGAGGAATAGAGTATCACAACGAAGCATGAATTAAAATCTTAGCAAAAGAAAATGAATAAAAGCAGTTATGGACTAGAGTGAAAATGTTTTCCAAAAAAAAAAAGGAGAAACTTCCATAGTTAAGTAAGAAACATAAGTTGCTTGAAGAGTTAAAGATAATATCAGATCATTCAAAACAAATATGAAAGTGGTCATAAAAATAAACCAAGAATGAAGTTAAACATGCTTTATTTATTTCAAATAAATAAATAGTATGTTTTCCTTGTCACACTCTAGAAACAAAAGAATAATGAAAGAAAGGAGCAATGCTTAATACAAACTTAAAAAGAAATACATAGCCATGGCCATGGACTTAAAGGGAAAGCATAAGAGGTAATCGAAACAAGTATGAGCAAAAAGGTTATTTAATCTTTTTTTTTTTTCAGTAAAGAGGAAGGGAAAGCAATAGAGATCAAATCGCATGGCCACAGAGCTAAGAAAATATGAAACCCTCAACAAGAATCCATAATGGAGGGTCTCTCTGCATTTTAATGGGGCCACAATTTGCATTGAAGCTTTGTTTCAAACAAGATATTGAGAGAAGCATCAAGAATGTAAACGCATAAGGAAAATAAAAAGTTTCATTGCTTACTGTGATTATAATATACAAAAATTGCTTATTTTTCATGAAGGATACAAAAAAATAGGGCTTACCAGGTAGGTTTGGCACGTTGACTAAAGTGAAAGATCGATGAAGCTCCAACAGACTCTAGAAAGGCTTGAATTACAACCCTAGCATGGTGACGTGAAGCAAGGTTGAAGTCTCAACATAAATTAGTCATGCAAAGTGAAAAGAAAGTGAGGAGGTTGTGGGTATTCAGTTTAGGGTTTTATTTTTCCCTATTGGCCGACCCCCTTTTCACTTTCATTTAATATTTTTCCTTGTGTAATTATCATTTTTGTTTAGTTTAACTTAAATCCCTATGTTTGCATCATCATTAGAAAAAAATTCTAAAATAACAATTATTAAATGCAATGAATTATAAATTGCTTTAATATGCGTTATCTATTGAACATAAGGGGAAATCAACTAACATAAAAATTGTTAAGTCAATCATATTGATTGGATTTAATAATTGTAATTTCAGTTAATTTTTCTTCTCAATCATGCAAAAATAGAGACAAGAGTTAAACTGAAATGCAAACTCAGAGCTAAGTAGAGTTTTGTCCTTGATTTGTGGGGGTAACTGATGTCATGTGTTGAGTTGAATTGTCATGTGCTAAGTTGAGAAGGAGGTGGAAATGAAAGTGCATCATGCATTTGGTGTCAAACTGAGGTCTTTTATCCTTGTTTCATGGTCAAATTGAGGTGATTTTGGGGTCCACTTTAGTGATTCAATTCAAGAGGGACAGTTTGGAGCTGTTTAAGCTCAATTTTGAGCAGTTATGTGCCCCATTTTTGGGGATTTTCTTCTTTGCTCGTGCATCACTTTAGAGGTGGAGATATTTTTGACTTCAGTTAGACTCTAGTGCCACCTCTTAGCACTTTGGAGCCATTTATTGTATATATTGGAAATTTTTTATCTTTTTCCTCGATTCTTACTTCCTTTACTCTTTTACACATTGCAGAGAGATTAGAAATACTTGTAACTCAACATTATTTTTACAGTTTTGATATAGCAATACTCTATTTTTAGTAGATTGTTTTAGAGTTTTGTAGAAGTTCCTTCAGGATATTCAATATAATCAGTGTTTGCCTTCTTAATTTCTAGTGTTTTGCCTCTTTATAATGATTTGATGCAAATTTGATGTGTTTTAATCAAGAAACCTTTAAATTTCTATCTCATTTATGGTTGCATGTACACAAAATCAATTTTATCACAGGTTATAAATTGTGCTTCTTCAGTTTGTCTTCTCTATTAGGTTGTGAAAACCTTGTTTTCCTTCATGAAGAAAGATTAAACATGCCTGTTTGTAAAATATTTATGTGATTAAGGTGCCAAAGTTGAGTGGTGTTAACATATTTCTCTAATTATTAGTTGTTAATTAGTCTGCATAGTGGATATTCTTTGGTGCCTCACCTTTTAGAAATAGTCTTTCATTCAAATTTTTCAGTTTTTAGAAGTCATCTTTCTTCCTTTTTCCCACTTAAGTCATTATATTCTAGGAGATCAAAAGGGGAACCATCCACAATCTAGAGATTCACCTTCAACATTAGCAACCCATAGGTTCGAAGGTGTTTCCATGTTTCACGAGATTGTTGAGTGCATAAACTTGGCATTCGGGTGCAATCTTCATGACAATAGTTTTTGGAACGCCTAGTGGGACTTCACAGTTCAAATCTCATCGTTTTATTGTTGATTTTGGTGTGCACATTAGAAATTTATGCCTTTGGAGGAGTATATCTATACACACCTGGTGACTCAAAGTTCAATCTATTGGTTTCAAGCAGAAAAAGTGTCGGTATGTCTCATTTATGCAAAGGAAAGCTGATTCACTTTGATTTCAAGAAGTTTTCCAAGTTTCAAATGCTTTAACATGCTAGGTTTTCATGAAAAAAGCATGTTTCCACCTCTGTTTCATGAAAATTCCACCTACCCATCACCTTATCAGCCATATCAGGCCAATCATGTTGCTTGTTTTATCCCAAACAACCATGCAACAACAGTATATCAACATGCTCAACATGCTTACCTCCTACCCACCCCTGCTCAACCTTCATATCAGCATTTATATGTCCAAAATAAGCCCCAAGAGGTTAGGGATATGATGAATAACATGAATGACATTAAGGACACATTTTTAAACATCACAAAGCAAATATAAGAGTTTTGGAGGCAAGAGCTTGATTTGCAACAACAAGAGTTAGATTATCAGGCCAACCTTCATGAGTAGGAGTTGGAGACATAAAGGATACAATTTGAAGAAAAGCTCGAGAGGGAGTTAGCTGCAAAAGAAGAGTAGATGAATTTTTTGTTTGCTCAAACACAAAATCATGAGGTCCAAACAACTCCTTTCATTCCAGATCAACCCTTTCAAGATGAGGTTAGTAAGCTTGAAATTCCAAATTTCATAAACCTTCACCCTTTGCAAGTTGAGGAAAGTAACAAGGTACAACCTAGTATAGTTATAGAGCAACCCATTGATCAGGATAGCCTATTGATCATGGAGAAGATTAGAAGTATAATTCCACTGCATTTAGATGTAGAGTATTACTGATTAGAGGAGCAAAAGAATGAACAAGAGAAGCAGGAGATTGTTGTTTGTACTGTGTCCCCAACTCAAAATAACAATAGTACATGTAAAGAGGATGTTGGAACTAAACCCCTTGCATTTTGATTCATTTGAAAAAAATTCTAATGTTGTTTATAAGATGGATGAAAGCAGAGTATATGGATTACCAGTTAAATATCTTCACTTGCAGAGACATGATGCCCAAGTTTCACTAGAGAAAGCACCATATGAGGAGGAACAATTGGTTTATTTTTTTGACCAACTACCTGGTTTTATTGAGCAAGCTGAAGAGAGCACACATGTACCTGACTTACCAGTTGCTTTGGAACACCCAAAAGATATTGCAAAATATGATGCACTGCTGGTTCAAGATGAGATTGAAGCCTCAATCCATATGAGACAACAAGAGGTCAGTCCTATTTTGGAGGTTAATGAAAATGATCTGCACAAAGATTCCCAAATTGAACAAGCAAGTATATCAGAACTTGTGTTTCAAAAGGATGATCTTAAAGCTAAGGTAACCACAAAGTAACAAGATTATGAAGAAGCCTTGTTTTAGAATGATCTTGAATCCTTTGTTTCAAGCTTAGATGGAAAACGAGATTAGATTGAACATGTTTATGTAAATAAAATAGAAAGTGGATCTTAGGATTTTTCTGCCTTGTTTGATGAACTTCCTCAATTTGTTGGTGAAAATGAGGATATCACATACATGATACCATCTATTCCTGGTATGGAACAACTAAATAATAAAAATCATCTGGATTTAATGTAAAGTTATGAGTTAGATGAGAACATGTTTTCAAGCATCATAGAAGTTTTTTGTTCTAACATAGATGATAATCTAGCATTATATGAGCCAACAACATGTGATCAACCTATTCAGGTCAAAGATGCTATTGGAAAAGTTGTAGAGGAAAATTCCTTACAGTCTATGGAAGAGGACAACATGAACTATTTTGAAGAACTCCCATAGTTTGTTGATGAATAGTTGCATTCTAGAATGAAGGAGAAATCAAATGAGTAGCATATTGAGGACCTTTTCTCAGTTATCCAGTAGGGGTATCAACTTCTTGATCAAGAGGTTGAACATCTTGATGGTTCATTTTCAAGGGCAATTATAAATTACTAAAATGGAAATGTATCAATCAACTACCCCTAAGGATGAAGAAAATCAGAATGGAGAACATGAGGACCTATAAGCCAAATCCAATCAGCATTGTTGCAAGAGGATACTACTGTCTAGAAATCATCTTAGTCAAAAGAGACTATCAAATAAAAAAAAAATCATGAGGAAAAAGATGTCAAATTGAGTGTCATGACAAGGGGATGTCCCATTAGACACCTGGCACAGTTGGAAGACAATAAAGAAGAGTTACTAGTTGAATTACCTGCTTGGGAGCACAAGATTGAATATCAAAAGGCATCAATGTAGGTTTCTCACCCTATTCAAAATGGTTGCATACATCTCTTGTC
>VDFB02085923.1:0-16132 GCA_007258455.2 Sequoia sempervirens
CCACAATGTTATAAATATTATTTATAATGTTTATGTTTACACATACCTTCATTATATTTCTAACATAATTTTTCTCTATACAAATTTGTCAATTTTTTATTTTTTTTATACATTTTAATATATGTATTTATTCCTACATAAATACATAAATACATAAATACATAAATAAATGTATATATATGTATGTATGCATTTACATAAGAATATATATATATATATATACACACATTCCAACTAACCATAAAATACATAAAATATTTAAGCCAAAGGAATTCCCTCTATGAATGAGGCAACTTGTAAAAGCGTATTGATGGCTATCTTGCATCCATATCAATGCAAAACGATTAAATAAATCTCATCTATTCAACATTTTTTGCCATTTTTTTGGCTATTTTTTGCCTTTTTTGCTACTTTCCCTACCTGCATTGGTTTCTCCTCCTCCAAATGCTTCCTCACTGGTATTGACCTTCCACTTCTCCAATTTAGTGTGCTACAACTTGAAAATAAGCTTTTGATGAGGGTTTTAGAGTATGTTTATTAAAATGAAAATTACGGCCAAGATCCTAATAATGAGCACATTTAGGTTTTAACATTATGACATTTGTAGTTAAGTATATATTAACATAATTAATATATAATGTATATATTTTATAATAAAAAATAAACTATAAATAATATAATTATACTACTACTTATTATTATATCTTATATTCTTTTACAAAACTATTAAATACATATATAAAATTATTATAATTAATAATTAAATTATATTTTTTATATAATACAAAAAAATAATATATAAATATAATAACAAATATAATTAATGTATTATATATATTATATAATAGAGATTAAATTATATATAATGTAACTATATTTATTATTATATATAATAGTATATATGGAGCATTCAGGCAGGAAGGGGATCCATGGAGGTAGTTTGAATTCTGGGGAAGTTGCACATGGTGAATTGAAATCAAAAGAGGATGATAAGATTTTGTGGTTTGTAGCATATTTTTTTGTGAAGGTTTTGGACCTGCCTTGTCTTCTATGGGATCTTATTTCTCCTGTTGTGGTGGCTTCTTTTCCCTACGTCGATTCCTCCAGTTCTTGTGTGGCTCTCTTGCTACAGATGGTCATCTTTGGGTGTGCTATTGCTATGGTGTGGTCGGTGTCCTTTGACTTATGGTGGCTTCATTTTTGGGTTGCCTTCTCTTGTGGGTTGTTCTTCTTCTCTAGAGGGGGTCTCTTGTTGGGCCAAAGTGTTCTTTCTTTCTTTCTCCCTCCTTTGGATTGGTGTGGTTGAAGTCGTGATGGATTTTATGGATTTTTCCTTCTCTGGTTATGTCATGGTAGGGAAGTGGTGGCTCATTTGAGCTTTAACCTCTTCTATTTGGCTCTTCTTCAGGTGCTTTTTTTGTGCTTGAGCTATGGTTTTAGACTACTTTTGGCTGGTCAACTTTGGTTTTCCCTTGGTCTTCTCCATTCTTTGGTTTTGTGTTGGGATTTTTCCTTGCAAGAGGGCTATTTCTGGGCTTGGGTTGGGCTTTTTATTTTTTTCTGGTTTTTTTCCTATGTAGCTCTCATCATCATTGGTGGGCATGGGTTTCGTGAGCTTGAAGAGGATATTTTTTGTTATGGCTTATGAGGAGTTTGTACTCATGATACTGCAATGTGCAATATAGTGTTTGATGAAGAAAGCCCCTTATATAGGTTTGCAGCTTGGTTACCCTTTTGGTTGTCATCTTTGTTGACAGGGGTTGGTTTTGTTTTCTAGGTTTCTATTTCCTCACTATTCTTGTTTACGGGAGGTTATGCTGCCATAATCTTAGCTATGAAGTTGTTGTTGGGTGACCATTTGGTCCTATTCTTTTGAATGATGGTGAAGCTTTTTCTGATGAACGTTGGTGCTGAGCTGTTACAAAGTTTTATGCTAAAGGCTTAGAAGTGGTGGTGTTTGAGGTCGTTTGTTGTCTCTTCTTTCAAGTTCTGATTTCTTTCTAAGCCAAAGGAGGTTGTGATTGCCCTTTCTATTGGAATTCCTTCCTTTTTTTTGTTCTACTATTGGTGTCTTCTATGGAGGTGAAGATTTCTCCTTTTGAGGTGGAGTTGGTTGTTGTAGTCTTGGTAGGAAGTTCTCTCCTTTACTGCTTGTTTCTAATGAAGTGGAATTGGTAGCAAGGGTTCTTATTTCTTCCTCTCCATTAGAGGGGATCCCTCTTCTATTGAGGAGATTGGGTTGGATTTTTAGGAGGGATGAAGCTGTAAGGAGGTAGATGGTTATCAATTTTTTTTGCCTTATTACTCCCTTATTGAGGTAGGGAGTAGGGTTGGGTTGTTGGTTCTGAAAGGGACCTCTTGCTACTCTCTTTGTTCTGGCTTAGTGTTGTTGACAATGAGTGATTGGTTTGTTGTGGTCTAGTAGTTGTTTTTCCCCCCTTGGGGTGGATGCTATTAAAGGTTGTTGTGTTTATAGTTCAATGGGAGGATTGCCAACCTATATTATTGGCCACGAGCCCTATTTTCAAGGTTGATTAGGTTTTGGACCCATTTTAAGGTCTACTTGTAATCGATTGGTGTTTGTCTAGTTTTTCCACCCTTGGGGTGGTTTTTTTGGTGGCTACTATTTTGTAGCTATGTGAGTGGCCTTTTGGCTTGTTTTGTTGGCGCCACTGCCTATTCTTCCTTGTTGTTTTGCTAGCAACAAGAGTTATTTCTTATTTTTGTTTCTTCTTGTAGTTGTTCTTTGTCTTGCTATACTTATTGCTAAATCTTTCTTGTTGTAAAAGGGATCAGGGCCCTTTCAAAATCCTTGCTTGATAAAAAAAAGTATATATAGGCTATATTATTATTATATTATATTCTATAATAAACATATTAAATATATAAATATGAAATTATTATAATTAATAATTAATAAATATTTTTATACAGAAAAAATTAAATTAATATATAAAAAATATGATAGTTTAATTGATCTTTGGAGATATTAGGATAAAGAAAGAGAGATAGAGGCGGAGCCAAATCTATATAAAGAGAGGTATATATACTAGCACTTGCACCTAAAGGAGGTTCAAGGATTACACTGATAGAAAACTATATGTATGTTAATATGCTAGAGAGTATGTGTTTGTGCATGTATGCATTATTATTTCTAGTTGCATGTCGCTAGACTAAACAATTCATAATAAGTGTTAAATAATGGAATGATATAAAAAAAATATAGATTTTTTCTTTAAAGAAATTAAGTATTATATGATTATGAAATATTTGCATATAGATTTAAAACATAAACCAATGCAAATGAATTTTTTTTTTCCATTGAATTGACAAAAATACTGAAAATGAAAATAGAATGTTTCCATCCAATTGTCAAATAAATATTTATTTGAATTTTATGTGATAAGTGAGATTTTGGAGGCTTTTACCTGATATTTTAAAGGATTTTACCATTAAATTGTAGTTGGTTCACCATTAAATGGCAACTGAAACTTGTTTTCCAACAACTCAATAGTGGTTTGAAGGCATGAGACTTGTTTCAAGCTCAAATCTCACACTATATGTAGCCTATTGGCTAATAAAGAGAGAGAAACTCAAAAGATTGAGAATGAGAGAAAGAGATAAATTTAGATAGATATATATCAAGAGAGAGAGAGAGATGGAGATAGAGATTAAAAGAGAGAGGAATATACAAAGAGAGATAGAGCATGAGAGAGAAATATAAGAGATACAAAGGAAAAGAGGAGTAAAGAGAAAGTAAATTTTGATTTGTTGTTTCATGTCAACAATCCAAGGATGGCATGTGTTCTTGGGGAGTTATGCTCAAGGTATCATGTCATTTGATTAAGGAAATGATAATTCACCTTTAAGACCTTTTCAATGTACCCATTACACACTTAAGGAGACACACATATAGAGAGAGAAAGAGAGAAAGAGAAAGGAAGAGAAAAGGGAGAGGGAGATAGAGATAAGATATAGATAGGTGGAGAGAGAGAAAAAGAGAAAGAGTGCAAGAGAGAGGGAGAAAAATGAGACAAAGGAGGAGAAAGAGACAAAGATAGATAAAGAGAGAGGAATAAAGGTAGAAATAAAGGGACAAGGGATAGGGAAAAACAAGAGAAGAGAGAAACAAAGATAGAGATAGAGAGAGAAATAGAAATCAATAGAAATAGAGAGATAAATATGGAGATAAAGAGATATAGAGAGATAGGTAGAGATATAAAGGAATAAAAAGGGTTAGAGAAAGAGGTAGAGATAATGAGGGAGATAGAGAAAAATAGATCTAAAGGAAAAGAGAAAGAGAGAAGAGGAGAGATACATAGATAGAGATAAAGTCACATAAAGAGATAGGGAGATAAAGATAAATAGAGGGAAGAATATATATATATATGAAGGAAATAGGGTACTCCACCTTTTAGGAGATGAAACACACAAGGGGGGTCCTCCTTTTTCACTCTTAGTTCATTAAAGGAAACCCTAGAGATCTCAACCAATGATTCAATTAGGAAAAGAGAGCACTACAAGGTCTCCTTAGGTGTGATTAAAGAGGGGTTCACCACTAAGAAAATTCTTAGAAAGAAAGAAATTAAAGCAATATGCAAATCTAATTATATGACCTAGAAAATGAAACTTGAATTTAGAATAAGAAACCGAGAATGAAAGAGAAGAACTTGGAAGTCTAGAGATGTCCAAAACAAGGTCTGCAATCCCAAAATTATGAATTTTGATGTGAACTAGGACTCATATGTCAGACTAGGCAATTTAGTCCCAGTTTAGGGTTTTAGATTGAATAAGGAATCTGCAACTAATAAAGCAGCCTGGTCTAGAAAAAAATGTTGAAAAGGGGTATATTGGGAATCATATGTCCAAGGTGGTGATTTAGTCCCATTATTAGGGTTTGTTCAAAACTTTAGTATCCTCTAGTGCTCTTTTGTAGCTTCTCTCATGTCCGATCTCTAAGTTTGAAAATTTGAATTCTGGCCTGTAAGTTACTTTCTATGAAGACAACTTCTTGACAACTTTGACAACTTTCTTCAATCTTGCAACTTTTTCTTCAAAGGATCTTCAACCCTCAAAACACCTAGATCTATAATCACACATGTAGAGGGAATTTTTTTATTATTTGTTAGTGGATAGGGGTTTGCCTTGGTAAAATTCCATTTTGGTAATCAAACCTTGAAATGAAATAGAAAAGAATGTAGGAATGATGAACGAACAATATGCAATGTTGCAACTCACCAAACCCATGGAATAAAGGTTGCAATCTTGTATGAAATGGCTAGCATGAATGTAGATCTTGAATCTTGATTGTTGGTATGAGATAATTTCTTCGAATGCTTTCTTGAATCATGAAAACATACATCACAAATGTTAGTTCAAAAACACAGATGATGCATGATGACTTTAACATGATGCTTGAATCTTGAATTAATGCTCCAAAATGCTTGATAATCAACTCTTGAATGCTCTTGAACACTCTTGATCTCATAAAATTGCTATAGGAATGTTTGCATAAAACTTGTAGGAGAAAATATGTGAAATAACCTTGTATTTATACTTGTTTATACAAAATTTCCCAAAATTACAACACTACAAGCTGACATTAGATCTAGGAGAGTAAAATCCTACCAAGAATTGAATGCAAAATAGGTCCAAGCTAAAGCGGGACTCATATGCTAGTTGGGGTGTATGAGTCCCAGTAGCCTAAGCTTGGGACATAAATTTCAAGAATAGCTAAGTTCAATGCAATATTTAGGATCAGGCCTTGAAACCTAGGTGGGACCCATACACCCAAGGTGGCATATGAGTCCCAAATCATTAGATCTGGAACACACAACCCAAAAACATGAATTATGTTGTTCATTAGTTAAATGTTGGGATTATCCTTAGATAAATGCATTAGATAAGGCTTATGGATGCAAAATAGGACCAAATAAGGCATAAAGAAGCCCAATTTTAGCAAGGAGGGCCCAAACAAGTGTGAAAATGCAAAGGGATACATTTTTTTCCACTATGTAAATATATATAAAGAGGGAGATAATGAGGAACATACATATGGAGAGGGAGTAAAAGAGATGGAGATAGGTAGAGAGATAGTGAGATACAAATGAATAGATAGAGATATAGGGAGAGTGATTTATATATATATATATATAAAGAGGGAGATAATGAGAAACATACAGATAGAGAGGGTGAAAAAGTGATAGAGATAGGTAGAGAGATAGTGAGATATAAATGAATAGATAGAGATATAGGGAGAGTGATTGATATATATCTCCCTATTGATCTCTTACGGGGATTCCTCGACGACGATTGGCGATCGACGATCTTCGACTCCGGATTTCGATCCCGACCTGACTTTTTGGCGACTTTTGATCCGTGACGCGATCGATTTATCCTCGACTCCTTTATCTTCGAGGACCGACTTTGATCTCTTCCTTTTCGTCTTACAAACGGATTCGAGTCAAATGCCGCGCGATCCGATTGATCGCCCGGAAATTGATCGTCGGATCCTGATCTGACGTCTGAATCGTCGACGCTCGCAAGTTTCTGATTTTGATCTTGAGTGATTTTGAAACGACCTGATCTGCCTGATTTTGTCTGACGATATTCTTTGTTCTTTGATCTTTTGATCTGATCCTGATCTTGATCTTCCCTGACTGATCGATCGACTTTGGCGGATCTTTGTCTGATCCTTGTCCTGATCTGATCTGATCCGGATTTCAGCAAAACATAACATGAGCCTATTGGTAATGGAGCCTGATTATCTTCCTGATTCAGAGGTTTTATTTCAATCATGTTTGGATCCTTGTAAGTGGATGCATAGTCGATTTGAAGCTATCACTTCTCCATTGAAACCTTTGTTGCAAAAAAAAAAATCATTTGCTAAATTCTCTACCAATTGACCCCACGTTCTGCATAAGTGTATGAAAAAATATACCAAAATTTATCCTAATTGACCTTCCACACTTCTTTGACATACCCATTATGCACTAAGGTGTGATTGCTAGTTTTTCTTACAATAATATTTCATTTGTCTTATACTTCTAAATAATAATATTATCCAAAGTCCAATTTTCTATTCTTATATATATAACTTCCAACATATAATTTTTCTATGTATACAACTATATACATATATAACTATATTTATCTACTTGACTAAATGTCTATATTTATAGTTTTCTATGAAAATATTGAATTAAAGATGCACACACTCTACCTCAGACCCACCATTATGGATGATGATAAAATAGTACTAATAATCATTAAAATCATTCAACAACTTTTTCTCCATGATAACTCTTAATCTCCATACCTAGGTACTACAATATAACTAGTAGTTGTGTGCAATGAAATGCAATGATGAGATGATAGATGGAGGAGAAGTCCAAATGGTAGGTGTTATTACATCCATCACCACTACATAGAAAACATACAACAATTAATGTTGATGCCAACTGACATTTAATTTTGCTGGCCTTCTCTATTGACATGCCAAATGCTTTCAGACACAAAGAAAGCTATAATATTCTTAGCCTTTATTCAAAATAGACCAAAAACATATCTACAGACCTCAAAAAGATCAAATAAAAAATTAAACAAAGCATGCTAATTTTTTTGAAGGATATGTTGAATTTGTAGACAAAAAATATTAAATTTAAAACATATAACTGAATGAAATCCAAAATTTACCTCATAAATATGTAAATAGCAATTTTTTAATTGAGAAGATTGAAGAAAATTTGATATTTTACATAAAATGTTGTCTAGAATTGAGAGTTTATTTTTGCATTACTGTCAAAAGGCTTTCTTTCTCAAAAAATTTAGGGTAAAGGTTCATTAACAATAGAATTTAAACAACTTTAGAAGTCAAAAAATAAAATGCTTAATATTGGAAGAAAATTTTTCCATAACTGTCATATAACGCATAACTAATCCAAATCTTAGAGCCTAATTTGTAAGATTGGAACAAATTCCAAACATAAAAAAAAATCAATCTTATAAAAATATGATATCTCAAATTATATCAACTAATGCATGTACCTATTTTGTTCCATATTCAAATGAATAGAATGAAAAGATTAAATTATTCCTTCCCTTTTCTCAGGTTGTAACAATGCTCATCCTAAACAAACAAGACTCTGCTGGTAATACTACAACCTAATCTGAAGAAATAATTATGGCTTGAATATATTACATCCTCATCCTTGGATGGAGTTCTTGAAAGGAACAATTTTTTTGGAATTTCCATCTTGTCTTCGGAAAATAATCGTGGATTTTGAAAATTTACAATTTTCTTTGGCACATTAGGAGATGTAGGCCTTCTTGTTGAAGTATATAAATATTCTAACCCTTCAATGGTGTTGTAATCAATACAACAGAGATACATAAATCACACACCTTGCATGACTATACCAATTATTTCTAACCCTTAAAAAGAACTCTAATCAACTCTAGCAATAGAAGTCTTAGAAAAATCACTTATTTATATCGAAAGTAGAAGGCATATAACATGTGTAAAATTCAATACAATGATACTTGCAACAAATTTCTTAATTAATAAGTTTAGGCTTCAAAATTGCAATTAGTGAAGGGAAAATTTAAGAAGCATACCAAATATGTTAAGTCCCAATCTCACATATATTGGTTTAGAGAAACCATTGAAAAAATGAATAAACCACCACGTGATGTAGAAAGTTATTTCAAGTGGAAACAAAACCACACTGCAAAATTGCGTTCAACATTTCAATCCACATAATCAACTACTACATGTTTCAATGTAAATTAAAGAAGCCCAAATCCTTATTAGAATTGGAACTTGCAATGAAAGAAATGGTCTATCAATCGATAGGTTTCACTTGATTGTGCAATGCAATAAATAGAAAAAATGTCTTCTTACCATCCACTCATGAACTTTTTTGAAACCCAACTCTACAGAACAACATAAAAGGCCTGGTCAATTCAAAACCACCCAACAACTTTGAATTAAAAACCCGTTCAATTATTTACTAAGTTTCAACAACAAGAAAATAAAATATAATCAATAGAATAATTGAAAGAAACATCATAATTGAAAACTAAGAGTATGAATGATTTTTCCAAGATTCATAATTCAGTTGCTAGCCTTAGAAAAACAAACACTTCCACAAACATCTACAAAGAAGTGACAAGTGTCCTAATATCTTGCTACCATTGGTTCAAGTTATCCACGGTGAGATCAGAATGTGTAGCACATGTAAAGAGAGTCACAACATGACACTACCTTATTAGCCATTGCAATAAGATTTTCCAACAATGTAAAGATATGGTATTACCATGGGTCCACAACAAAAAGGAAAATTTTGCATTTAAACCTAACTTTTTCCAAGTCAATATCAAAAGAGAATACATAAAATCTCTTTAACACATGGAATTTTAAAAAACTTGTCTACTGACATGTGGACAACTACAAAAACCAAAACTAAACAAAAGAAGCATACACAAACAAGGGTCTATAATGTGATAGGAAAAATCTTAAATGCTATTTCTACCTTAAATTTAGTTACCATTATACCTGGTTGGTGTCCAATGCCCTTCTTAATCTCCATTATTGCATGTGTTTCTTTAAATGGTATGTTAAGAGAGAGGCACATGAAAATGAGGAATACAACAAGAAAACTTAGATCATATCTTTAAACATAAATCGATATGTTTTCATATCCTAAAAACCATCTCAATGCAGGAGCTTTTAAGCTTCAAATGGAAACCCTACAAATGACATGAAGAAGTTGCAACCTAAAGGAATGTGGAAGATATTCCAAGAAGCAAAAGATATGCCTATATTTGAAATTAAAAAAAGTTGGTTGTATTGCTAAATTGAGTTCTTGAAGAAACTCCTACATGACATCCATAAAAAAAAGCTATACAAAAACTAGGGAGGTCATTTCATATGACATTTGGAAAGTCAAGCTTTATCTAATGCAAGAGTAGTGAAAGTACCACCCAAGTTCTAAAATAGCGGTAAAATACCATTAAATGCTCTTTGAAATGTGTATGGTTTGAGTTGAAACCATAGAGGGTGACTTTAAATTAATGAAAGGAGATTCAAATAGAAATTGTGAAGGATCTTAGCAACAAAATGCTTCAAATTCTCAAAGATTTTAAGTTACAAGTACCAATTATTTCTAACCCTTAAAAATAAATCTAATCAACTCCAACAATAGAAGTCTTAGAAAGAAAACTTATTTATATCGAAAGTAGAAGGCATATAACATGTCTAAAATTCAATACAACACTACTTGCAACAAATTTCTTAATTAATAAGACCAGGCTTCAAAACTACAATTAGTGAAGAGAAAATTTGAGAAGCATACCAAATATGTTCAATTAGTGAAGAGAAAATTTGAGAAGCATACCAAATATGTTAAGTCCCAATCTCACATATATTGGTTTAGAGAAACCATTGACAAACTGAATAAACCACCGGGTGATGTAGAAAGTTATTGCAAGTGGAAATAGAACCACACTGCAAAATTATATTCAACATTTCAATCCACATAATCAACTACTACACGTTTCAATGTAAATCTCTTCAACACATGGAATTTTAAAAAACCTATCTACTGATATGTGGAAAACACATAAAATCTCTTCAACATTTCAAAAGAGAATACATAAAATCTCTTCAACACATGGAATTTTAAAAAACTTGTCTACTGACATGTGGACAAGTACAAAAACCAAAACTAAACAGAAGAAGTATACACAAACAAGGGTGTATAATGTGACAGGAAAAATCTTAAATATATTATTTCTACCTTAAATTCAGTTACCATTATACCTGGTTGGTGTCCAATGCCCCTCTTAATCTCCATCATTGTATGTGTTGCTTCAAATGGTAAGTTAAGAGAGAGGCATAGGAAAATCAGGAATACAACAAGAAAACTCAGATCATATCTTTAAACATAAACCAATATTGTTTCATATCCTAAAAACCAACTCAATGTAGAAGCTTTTAAGCTTCAAATGGTAACCCTACAAATGACATGAAGAAGTTGCAACCTAAAGGAATGTGGAAGATATTCCAAGAAGCAAAATATTTGCTTATATTTGAAATTAACAAAAGTTGACTGTATTGCTAAATTGAGTTTCTGAAGAAACTCCTACATGAAATCCATAAACAAAAGCTATACAAAAACTGGGGAGGTCATTTCATATAACGTTTGGAAATTCAACCTTTATCTAATGCAAGAGCAGTGAAAGTACCACCCAAGTTCTAAAAGAGCAATAAAATACCATTAAATGCTCTTTGAAATGTTTATGGTTCGAGTTGAAACCGTAGAGGGTGACATTAATGAAAGGAGATTCAAATAAAAATTGTGAAGGATCTTAGAAAAAAATGCTCCAAATTCTTAGAGATTTTAATTGGGTATGTGTAGGATCATCATGGAAAAAATAGGCCCTTAAGTGGCGATGAAATTTAAAAAAATCAGAGTTAGGCAACTTGACATAAAAATTTGAATAAGTTATCTCTATTTTTTCAAAAATAGGTAAGAATAGAATCTGTAGGAAATTGAATGTATTTTCTAAACTACTAGGTTTATTTAAAAAAAAAACCTATTTGGTGAAAATTTGAAATTTCAATGCAGTAGTACTTAAATTTAAGGGAAAAAATAAGTAGGTGTTTTTCTGACCACCCCAACCATAATAAAATGATAATATTTTTTTATAAGATTTTAGATATAAGTAGAGGAGTCATGTCCTGATGTGATGCATATTTTTTTATAATTTTTTTATTACAAATTTTAGTAAATATAAAAAACTCGTATGTTTAACCACCTTAACTTGGTCAAAACTTCACGATTTTTTTTTTTTAATCCTATAGTATTGGAAGCATAGAATGTGATGCATGTTTCAGATTCAAAAAATGTGATACCGTTTGAAAGCTAGAGATGTTTTTCAATCAACCTATCAATCAAGACTTTAGTCGTAATTCAAATAGAAAATGAATAATAATAATTTATTAAATTCAAAGTAAAGCATAATTTATATTGGTGGAAATATGAGAATCTCCTTTAAAAATCTTTTTCGTTTCATCAATTTTGGGTAAAAAAAGGTCGTCAGTCACATACCCATCATATTGCCACTTTTTGGCCCATCATGATCTTGCACATACCCAATTTACAAGTACCAATTATTTCTAACCCTTAAAAAGAAATCTAATCACCTCCAGCAATAGAAGTCTTAGAAAGAGCACTTATTTATATCGAAAGCAGAAGGCATATAACATGTGTAAAATTCAATACAATGATACTTGCAAAATTTTTCTTAATTAATAAGATCAGGCTTCAAAATTGCAATTAGTGAAGAGAAAATTCGAGAAGCATACCAAATATGTTAAGTCCCAATCTCACATATATTGGTTTAGAGAAACCATCGAAAAACTGAATAAACCACTAGGTGATGTGGAAAGTTATTGCAAGTGGAAACAAAACCACACTACAAAATTACATTGAACATTTCAATCCACATAATCAACTATTACACGTTTCCATGTAAATTAATGAAGCCCAAATCCTTATTAGAATTGGAAATTGCAATGAAATAAATGGTCTATCAATCGATAGGTTTCACTTGATTGTGCAATGCAATAAATGGAAAAATGTCTTCTTACCATCCATTGATGAACTCTTTTTGAAACCCAGCTCTGCAGAATAGCATGAAAAGCCTGGTCAATTCAAAACCACCCAACAACTTTGATTTAAAAACGTATTCAAGTATTTACTAAGTTTCAACAACAACAAAATAAAATAGAATAAATAGAATAATTGGAAACAACATCATAATTTCCCAACCATTAAAAAGAAAACTAAGAGTATGAATGATTTTTCCAAGATTCATAATTTAGTTGCTAGCCTTAGAAAAACAAACACTTCCACAAACATCTACAAAGAATTGACAAGTGTCCTAATATCTTGCCACCATTGGCTCAAATTATCCACGGTGAGATCAAAATGTGTAGCACATGTAAAGATAGTCACAACATGACACTACCTTATTAGCCATTTCTATAAGATTTTCCAACAATGTAAAGATATGATATTACCATGGGTCCACAACAAAAAGGAAAATTTTGCATTTAAACCTAAATTTTTCCAAGTCAATATCAAAAGAGAATACATAAAATCTCTTCAACACATGGAATTTTAAAAAACCTGTTTACTGACATATGGACAACTACAAAAACCAAAACTAAATAGAAGAAGCATACACAAACAAGGGTCTATAATGTGACAGGAGGGTATGTGCATGATCATGATGGGCCAAAAAAGTGGTGATATGATGGGTATGTGTAGGGTATGTGGCTGATGACTTTTTTTTAACCCAAAATTGATGAAACGAAAAGGGTTTTTAAAAGAGATTCTTAGCTTTCTACTAATATAAATTATGCTATACTTTGAATTTAATAAATAATTATTATTTATTTTCTATTTGAATTACAACTAAAGTGTTAATTGATAGGCTGATTGAAAAACATCTATAGCTTTCAAACAGTATCACATTTTTTGAATTTGAAACATGCGTCACATTCTATGCGTTGCATACTATAGGATTAAAAAAATAAAAATTGAATTTCATGAAGTTTTGACCAAGTTAAGGTAGTGACATACGTTTTATATATTTCTAAAAGTTGAATAAAAAAAAATCATAATTAATTATTTACTGGAAAAAATTACAAAAAAATATGCATCACATCCAGACATGAGTCCTCTTCTTATATCTAAAATCTTATAAAAACAAATATTATCATTTATTGTGGTTAGGTGGCTCATGACACCTACTTTATTTTTCCTAAAATTTAAGCACTAATTTCATTGAAATTTCAAAATTTTCACCAAATAGATTTTTTTCTTTTTAAAATAAACCTAGTAGTTTAAAAACTACATTCAATTTGCTATAGATTCTATTCTTAAATATCTTTGAAATAATATAGATAACTTAATCAAAATTTTACGTCAAGTTGCCTAACTCTGATTTTTTTGAAAGTTTTGCCACTTAAGGGCCTATTTTTTCCATGATGATCCTGCACATACCCACCGGGAAAAATATTAAATGCTATTTCTACCTTAAATTTAGTTACGATTATACTTGGTTGGTGTCCAATGCCCCTCTTAATCTCCATCATTGCATGTGCTGCTTCAAATGGTAAGATAACAAATAATTCGGTAGAGCTCAAATGCACTTACAACACTACTTGAAAAAATAGCTGATCAAAAATTAAAAGAAAGAATGAGGATATTCGATATAGTTGTAAGTATTTTGCAAATCACCCTTATTTCCCATATGAGCCTATGGCTTGGATGTGACTACCCAAGTTAAGAGAGAGGCACGAGAAAATCAGGAATACAACAAGAAAACTCAAATCATATCTTTAAACATAAACCAATATGTTTTCATATCCTAAAAGCCAGGTCAATGCAAAAGCTTTTAAGCTTCAAATGGCAACCTTGCAAATGGCATGAAGAAGTTGCAACCTAAAGGAATGTGGAAGATATTCCAAGAAGCAATAGATATTCCTATATTTGAAATTAACAAAAGTTTATTGTACTGCTAAATTGAGTTGTTGAAGAAACTCCTACATGACATCCATAAACAAAAGCTATACACAAACTGGGGAGGTTGTTTCATATGATGTTTGGAAAGTCAACCTTTATCTGATGCAAGAGCAGTGAAAGTACCACCCAAGTTCTAAAACACCAGTAAAATACCATTATATGCTCTTTGAAATGTGCATGGTTCGAGTTGAAACCATAGAGGGTGACTTTAAATTAATGAAAGGAGATTCAAATAGAAACTGCAAAGGATCTTAGCAAAAAAATGCTTCAAATTCTCAGAGATTTTAAGTTACAAATTCATTTTTATTGTTCAATCACACATACAATAGTGGTTTTTCATTTCCCGTACTTTGTTATTACCTTGGATTAGAAGAATAGTTAGATCTTAGCAACAAAAATCTTAACAATAAAGTCAAAATAAATTTAGGTTCCTTGCTACATATCAGATTGAACTTTTGTTGTAGGTTTACAATTACAAGCGATGTGATTCCATTATCTAATCTTTGAGCTTAGGTTAGGAGAAAAAGCATAGCTACTAATCTCCTCTAGTGGTATATATACTCCAAATTTTTAAATCAAATTGAGCCACATGTATTTTGAGAAAAGGCATGCTTCCTTACCAGCAGTCAAATTCTTTCCTTGCATTGGCAATTTTTAGATTTTTAAAGAATAAAAGATTTCCATACCACAATATAGATGTCCAAAAAGGAGCCAGTATATGGAAAAAAATAATCTTTGTACTATCCACCTGAAAACCCTAATCAAGCAATTTTAAACAACATATTGTTGTTCTCTCTTAACAAAACCAACAAATCATCTCTCCTAACAAAAACACAGAAAACCTAAAAAGTAAAAACCAAAAACTATATAACAAAGCATTGAGTAGAAGGTAAACGAACATACTCTAAAACCCTCATCGAACCCTTATTTTCATGCTATAGCTCGCCAAATTATCTTGGAGGTGAGAGGTCGTGTCATTGAGGGAAGAGTTTGGGAGGCCGAAAACCAATGTCGAGGAGGTTGGAGGCCAAAATGCCCAAAGCTGTTAAAATTAAAAGGGTGCGAAGTCTTTAAACCTAAATTTTCATTTAAACGAAAATGCTCTAAATCCTTATGAGCCTTCTTTAGGGCCTGACTTACATGAATTTGGAGAAGTGAAAGGTCATGCACTAAGGGAAGAAATAGATTTACGGAGAGTTGGAGAGACAAAAGAATACAAAAAAAAAAAGCTATGCGAAAGAATCTGGCACACAGAGATAATTCGTCTGACATATGAGTATTGTCCAAGAAAACAAGGTGAATGGGCTCTTGCACGTGGGAGTTTCTATGAATAAAGCGATGCACGTTTGAACCTGGCCGAAAGCAGATAAAGTTACCATTCTTCGAGATATATACTGATAAATGGAGATGAATCCCTAAATGTAGAATGGCTTAAAAGCAGGGATGTTTACATGTAAAAATGAGGGTGGCGAGAGTAAATGCTGAACATATATAATCACATCGCCACCCTCTAAACAGAAGCATTTATTGAGAGA
>VDFB02085924.1:0-28711 GCA_007258455.2 Sequoia sempervirens
TACTATGTAGTCTAATTCAATAAATTTTTACCCCTTTTTAAAAAAAAAACAAAAAAAAACCCTAAAATCCATTGATAGGTACTAACAAAATATTCCTAGATGCTATGAATTTTGAGAAATGCTCCATCAAATATTGACATTTTTTTGCTCTTAGGTCTTTTAAGAAACTTTGTCAAATTAGTGTATTCCAAAAGGATTAGGATCCTTCAACAATGAAATGAAGCATCCACTACAATTCACTAGTCCACCCTAATATGTTTGTGCCCTTGACTTGATCTCTTGAATTATATGTTGCAAGATATTTGAAATGTTTTTTTATCCATTGATTATGCTAACTCGAATTAGAATTTTATTTAATAATCTATTTTAACGTTTCACATTTAAATAATTTGAAAGACTAAGGAGAATTTAAAGACTAAAAATTTAAAAAAAAAAAAATCAGTATTTTTCAATAATTAGCATTGCTATTAATTAATCTAAAATATTCAATACATGATTAATAAGATTTGATTTAAGTTTTTAATTAATTTCGATACATTAGTAGACAGTTAAATGAACAAACTGTCATAAAATTTTCGTATGAGATGCAGAGATGGCCGTCCCAGGCCCCAACTGCCTTTTACATATAGCTTGGTGTCTACATGGTCACTGGTCTTCTGCATTATTATATTGTGTTCCTCCGAATAGCAGAATGGTCGACTCATCAAGAATCTTATTCACTGCAGGTGGGCATTCGGGCATTCCTTTGGGATATCGCTGAAAATCTTTACAGTAATCATAGGTCATATAATTCTTGCGTACAAAATTGAGAGCATCTCTCATAGGGCCATTCAGGTTGGAAGGAATGAATGTATCCAAAAATCCATACCAACACTTCGTATCTTTTTCAGAACATCCACTGATGATGAAGTCAGTGTAAGTTCCCAAGAATGGCTCGTAGCTGTAATTGGCCTTATATTTTCCTGCATCAGTAGCCCATGAAGAAGCGTCCCAAATGGTTCCGTACACAGACATTGGCTTCGATGGATATGTCCCTCCAAGGCTCGGCACCTTCGGAAACCTCCTTATGGGAATACTGTCCACAAAAAACCTGTAACAACAACGACGACAACCATACCAATGTTACAACTTTTAAGCTCGTAAATCTATTTTCAGTTTCATTAGACATGTTTAATGGGTGGGAAGTGAATTACAGGATGTGATGAGGTGTCCAGAGAATGCTATAGTTGTGGAAATCCTGTGTTGGATCGAACCAGAGATGAAACTGTTGTTCCCTGCCAACAAGGTGGGGTCCATCTCCTGTGCCATTTCCATACACATTGGTCTGCAGTGTATAAGGCTCTCCAGGTATTGTTCCCAGAAACTCCATGTCTACTTCGTCATGTTTGCCTGGGTAGACCTCACTATTTGACAGCTGCAACAAGTAGAGGATTCACATTAATTTAAAGAAAAAAATATGATTCACTTGAATTGGGTGCACGTTAAGATATTTTCAAGTACTACTAAGCAAACCTAAAGAGCATATTGTTTTATTTCAAATACTTCTTAACTCGAAGATCCCAGTAAATATTAAATTCAATGCCCAATAGTTTGATCAGGCTCTATATCTAATTAGAAGAGAAAAATACTATTACATAGAATGAAGTAAGGACTCCTGCAGTGTAGCCTGCCTGCAGTTTTATAGCAGCATTGAAAAAACCATACATGTAAGCCTCTTTTGACTTGAACCCACTACCTGCAATAATCAAGATAGATAGTAAATACATGAAATTTCTATTGTCTATGATGAACATTTTTGGATTAGATTATGCTAACATTTTTCTTCATCAATATTTCAGATCAAACTCCATGATCCATCATCAAGATGGGCAAGCAAAAGAAGAGAAAAGACTACACTTCATAAGCCATCATCTGGATGAGCAAGCAAGAGAAAAGAAAAGACTACTCTTCATGATCCATCATCAAGATGAACAAGCAAGAGAAAAGAAAAGACTATGCTTCATGATCCATCAAAATGAGCAAAGAAAGAGAAGAGCCTATCATCAGGATGAGCAAGCAAGAGAAGAGAATAGACTACACTCCATGATTCATCATCAGGGTGAGCAAGTTAGAGAAGAGAAAAGACTACGTTCTATGATCCATCATCACGATGAGTAAGAAAGAGAAGAGTCTATCATCACAATGAGCAAGAAAGAGAAGAGTCTATCATCAGGATGAGCAAGCAAGAGAAAATAAAAGAAAAGACTGCGTTCCATGATCTATCATCAAGATGAGCAAACTAGAGAAGACTTGTATCATTAGGATGAGCAAGCAAGAGAAGAGAAAAGACTACACTATATGATCCATCATCAAAATAAACAAACTAGAGAAGAGTCTATCATTAGGATGAGCAAGCAAGAGAAGAGAAAAGAGTACGCTACATGATCCATCGTGAAGATGAGAAATCAAGAGAAGAGTCTATCATCAGGATGAGCAAGCAAGAAGCGAGAGAAGAGACGTATTACTCTTCTCGTACTTGCTCATCCTGATGATTGATCATTGAGTGTAGAGTCTTTCCTCTTCTCTTGCTTGCTCATCTCATCTTGACGATAGATCATGAAATGTGATCCAAAACATTGATGAAAAGAAATGTTCAAATAATCTAATCCAGAAATACTCAAGCTAAGATAATAATATATATATTGATACTACAATAATCTACAAACATAAGCTTATTGAATGCTATGCCTAATAAAACTGACAAATGAGTGGCTTAAAAGAGCTTTAAGTAATTATATATTATACTTACCGGAGTATCTATCCAATAGAAGGGTCACAGTGGACTCGTCTTGAGAGAGAGTTTGATGCTGGGGACCCCAAAGATTAGAATAGCCTTGTGAAAACTTCAATGTTTGGAAATAATCTGTAACAGGTTTCCCTGGCAAGCAGGGAACAGTATCATTCCTACATGCTAGGAAACTGATTGCTGGAAGTGGGTAGACTAAACTATTAAAAAATAAAAGAGAGGAGATCAGTATATTCTTGAGAGCATACAAACATCCTGATACAAGTAAGGAAGCCATCTGATTCAATCTTTTACTGATATTGAAAAGCTGAAGTGTTGTTTCATTTGCTGCATGGAGTCTATTTATAACAACATTTCAGAGAATAACAGTACATATGAAATATGACAATGCAGAAAATAACAAGACGAAAAGTAAGTCCTCAATATAGAAAGTTAATCAGATTGCAAGAAGAAAAGGATCGTATGAAGAACAAACTCTATCCATAGATGATGGTCATGTTTAGTGTGTGACTAGAAAGTAATAATAAAAGTTTGAAAGAGATGTTCAAATTTCTTTTGTTTAACCTTGTAGAGTTTGTTTCTTTGATTCTCTCACGCAACGTCTTATTTAATTTTAAAACTTCACGCATAAACCAGGATACACCTACCTTAGGCTAGCGTGTACCCTCGTTTTCAATTTTAAGAAGAAAAAGGACTCAACCTTTCATATGCCTGCTCTATAATTAGAGAGGCGTTATATCTTGAACCCATTTTTGAAAAGCCATATATATATAAAATAAGTGAGACTACAATTAGTGAAAGGTTGATTTGTGGAATTTATGTAGGATTTCTTAAAATTTAAGATTTTGATGGAGTATTGGCAAGGGTTTGAGTGGTGTTTTGATTTTAATAGAGTTAATTGGTTAGAGTAGGCTCTTTCTTTTTGAACAGTAAAATGAACATGAAATAGAGTTTCTATCCATTTTGGAAGGTCTCAACATGTAGGCTTCTCTATCATCCATTAGTTTAGAGGTTGAAGGCAACCCATTGCTAATCATTACAAGTATGAACAAAATGCTGGAGATTCACTATACAAACATATACCCTATCACATTTGTTGATTGGGTATGAAATAATACCTCTATTTCTATTTCTATTTCTACTTCATAACATTTGAATAATGACACCCTTCCCAATACAAATTTCTAATTCTAAATACCTCTTATTTTACCATGTATAAAAAAAAATTGTGACAATTTTTATACCATTTTTTTATTTGTACCTTTCTTGTATTCAATTTTTTATATCAAATTTTCTACCATGAATAGATAAAATATATATTTTCAATAATTTTGTAACATTATTAGAGGTTATTGAGAACTATTAATACTAAATCCATTACTAGGTAATTATTCCTCCCTATAGGATAAAAATATTAGTACCTAGCTATTATATTTATGTAGTGTACCCTTCACATCCATGTAGAACACCTACAATTTATAAAAACTTTATACCTTAACTGATTTATCTAGTTGACCTCTCCTATTAATAGAAAGTGGTATAACACCTTAGATTTTTAGTGACCATTAAATCCACTTCGTGAATACATATGTATGGTATATATTAGGTAGTGAATATCCCATGGAACAACAATATACTATTGGATGCAAGTTGTATAACATCCTACAAGAAACCTATCTTATTTCTTTTCAATTCAAGAGCATTTCCTTTAAACATTATTTGAAGGAAAGTAACTATAGTTGTGTGCTTCCTCGCTAATGAAGGAATTGCACAATTCTTAGTTGTGGAAAAGGTTAGTGATTTTCTCAATGAATGGGAGTTTTGTAACTTATTATGAGAGGATTTCACCCACCCCCTCCAAAAATATTATGGAACTAGTCTTTAAATCTTTCACTTATTTAAAAGTGGGGATATTTTGTAATAAATGAGAAAGTAATCTAATTGAGATCTAAGGGCATTCAAATGAATCTAGAAAGTATTATTTTATTTTATTTTTTATTTCCTACATTTCAATAGTTTACAATTTGATATACCTAAATGGAGAAGATTTTACCCTTAGATGTTCAAGGAGGGGCACCCTCCAAAAAATTCAAGCTAGATATTTTGGAGTTCTTTACAATGCATCCAACAAGTTCAATTTAACTGGAGGGGCTAGGAGTTATGACTCCACCAAGTTGGGGTACCAAAATTAAAAATAATTTCCTAGCCTTTTATAGTTGTAGCTAACATGTCTTCAATTGGCTATCTATTTCAACTTCAAAAGAGGACATAGGTGTGGTGACTTCATTTTTTATGGGAACCATAATATAGTAGTTTACTAATATTTTTTAATTTCATTTACCAAATGTATAGATGGTTTAAATTCAAATCAATAAATTAAAATTAAAGGTGTGCATCTCTTCCACAAAGTTTGTTAAATTATATGAGCTTTCTATTTTGAACGAAAATATATTTTGTGTTTCTTTAGTAATTGTTAATTTTCATTTATTTATTGTGTCAAATTCTAAATTATACAATACAACTAGTCCTTCATTGGGTATTATCCTTAAAATTCCCAAGTAATTTGGGTTTGTGGTATTAGAGCATGCTCACTTGTATATGTCAAACCATATGTGGTCAAAGTATCTTGAAAGCTTGGATTGAAGACAAGAGACCCCTCATAATACATTTCTCTAAGGTCACATAGCTATAGATAGCTAAAGGATTAGCCAACTCATCAAACCCCTTCAAGGTGTTGATCGAAGTAGTTCTACAAAGATAGCAAATAAAGATGATGGACCAATTTAATTAGATCCTCTAGTGGAATTAGGATAACCTATAACCAAACATAGAATGAATAGAGAGACTATTTGATGGTCATGCCACTTTCAAGCTATAGCTAAGTTTTCATGTCTCAAATTTTCAAGTAAAAAATGGTGCAAATTTTGTTGATGATAGGCTATTAAACTTGGAAAATAATGTTTCTATAGATCTCACTTCTCAAAATCTATGAAAAATAACATTCACCCTTCTCAAATCCAAGCTTAATGTGCTGAAATAATAAAAAGACTAAGTTGTTGTCTAGGGTAGGGAAAACATTAATGATTAATAATTTTATGTAGTGATGAATGAGAGCCCCACATGGGGAGAATTCATGGAATACATGGACTATTTTCTTGAAGATGCATATGAAGAGAAATGTATGCAATGATATTATCTTCAATAAAAAAGACTAGTTGATTCAGGGCTACATGAATACCTTCCACACATTATCAAAACTCAATATCCTAGGTATAGAGAAGCATCAAGCCTTGAAGTACCAAAGTGATATTCACTAATATTTTTGGATTGAGGTATTGAGACCTTGGGGACTTATTTTAAATATTTAATAAATATTGAAGAAAATTTCAAGCAAAAAGGAAAGAAGCAACCTTTTAAAAACATAAATTTCAATGGATAAAGTAACAAAATGTTCACAACAAAGTATCCAAGCATGAAATTACCCTCACAAGTAGATCAATAGTAAATAAAGGTACCAAAAATTCACAGAGACATAGGTATATTTTTTGAAGTTTATAGGATCCCCTAGCCTAACACTAAAAATTATTGAGCCACTAAAACCGTAATGACAAGCACACAAGAAGTGAATACAAAACTTAATATGTCCTTTGTGTAGACTAAAATGGTGATTAGATAATTGGTATTGATCCATATGCAATAATTTCCACTACCAAAGTATTTCCCCATGAAGCTAAGAATTCCTATTTCTTTTGTAAACATGGGTAAATTGGAATTCCTTACACTTTTTTTTAATATTGAGAGTTTGTGTCAGTCTAAATCTCCTTAAAATAAAAGTGTATGAGTTGTACATCTAGTTAAAACATGTATTATGCACTCGTGTGACTAACATCATTATCAAATCACTTCTACTCACATAGAAAAATTTAATCGAGTAGGAGAGAATCCAAAGGAGTTGTAATATCCCATTTCTTGAAATTAAAATCCAAATTGAAAGTGAAACTGAAAATATCCATCATATATTCTCTGTGGGTTTTAGGAATTTTACACTAGGAAAAAATGAATATAATAATAACTTAAGAGGATCATAATGTCATAAAAGGGTCCACTTAAGTGTTATTATAAAATGTAACTATAATAAAGAGGGACTCAAGTAAAGTGAAATTATAAAATAAGGAGGTCTCTTATAATTAAATTTTATTTTGAATAATCCTACTCAAGTATCAATCAAAGTTCATTAAGAAAATTCAAAGAGTTGTGTCTTTTGGAGGAAAACTCTATTTAAGAGAGGCCAAGCAAGGAGAAGGATACATATTGATCCAGCATTTTATTTTATGATATATACTCCTTGTTAGAACATTGAACTTTGGTTCAGTTAAACTAAGGACAAAAATCATCTAGGTCTAGAATTGGAGGATGAAAACACATAATTCCTTGGAGTGATTTCACATAGAAATCACCATTATGTAGATTTTTTCAAAATTTTAGTTAGTAAAAAATATATATTTTTCTAGATTTTAGTGCCACCATCTAAGGTTTCATGTTAGAAAATTGGTGAAGGATTGCAAATTTTTTTAATTGTTTATAATAATTTAAATGTATTTTATACTTAAAATAAGAACAACCAGTTTAGGGTTCTAATCACTCTATTATTTGAAAATTTTGTGGTGTTTTTAGATCTATTTAGGATTAGAATTGGAGTGAAAATTTAGGTTGAAAAATATCACCAACAATTAGGGTTAAATCACTACAAATTACATTATATTTTGAGGCATCCAAGATGGGAGTGTTGTTCCATTCATTTAAGGATAGTTCACTACTCAATAAGATAAGAGAGTTTGATAGTCTTTTAAGACAAAATTAAGGACATAATTATTGCTAAAATAGTACCATATTTTAGGGATAAATCAAACTTCTATCTGTGGTAATAAATCACATCTCTTTGAGGTATTTTGAATTATCACATTTTTTTATTACCTGGTTTGGTGAATTTATACAAAATAAGAAAAAAAATAAAGGAGGCCTTATAGGAGTGTGTTCTTAGAAATAAATGAGATTCCTATGAGTATCTTGAAATGATATTTATGTATGAGGAGAATGTCACAATAAATTGATCACTCACTTCACAAGGAATCGGTTCTTGGTTGTTGAAAACTATGTTTAGACACAACATTGGAGTTGGGATGTGTGCATAATTATGATGATTCTTCTATGTCCAATTTATGTCATATTAGATCAATATTATCTCATGTTGATAATAGGTGCAAAAAAACTTGATACAATAGTTCTCTAACTCAATTAGTTCATGTAGGGGGTCTAGTTCACTTGGATATATCTTATTGCTTTCCTCTTAGATTTTTTCCAAAATAGGAACGTACTCCTAACTTTTTTTGTGTTGGGTGAGCTTCTTGGTTTGGTTGAGTGTTTATAATCTTTTCTAAGATAGAATTTATCTTTAATTATCTCTAACACTAGGGATCTTGAGCTTGACAATGGGGTAGAGAAGGAAGATGTATACCTTGTTTACTTTTTATGCTTTTGCATATTTTCTTTATATATATTTTCTAATTTATTGAGTTCCTTATGATGTAATCAAGGGATTTATATGTTTTTATTTTCAAATTGATGTTGAATTAACAAAATTACTTAATTTAAATGCAAGAAAATAAATAATCATCCTAATTTTTTTATATTTTTCCTTTTTTTAATTAAATACTACTATTACATGACTATAAATTATTCTATATGTAAATTATTTTTATTTTTATTTTATTTTTATGTGTTGAATGCCTTTTTTATTAAGGGATTTTTTTCTTGTTACATCATGTTGTTTTACAAGGTTTTTCATGTGTTACCTCATGTTGCTATTGAGGGGTTTCTAATATGACTGCTTAATTAAATTTAAATCTAATCTAATATAATCTATCTAATTGCAATAACAACAGATAATTTCTAGTTATTCTAAATCAAAATATGGCAATATAATTTCACCAATCCAGGTAATATTGAAGCTAATTATTCTACTTGTAAAATATAATATAACACTTGCAAATGAAAACTAAACTATGAATTAAAAACAAAAATAAAATTGGCACATTACACATGAAAATTTAGTAGTCAAATGTTAGGTGAAGTTGTGGCATATCAATTCTAAGGACTATTTTTTTTTCTCCTCTTCTCTCTATACTATGATGCTTTGATTAATGGAAGAAAGGTAATGAATAGAGGGTTAATCTTCATTAATAAGTAGAAAAGTAATGTGATAGTGATAGTGGAGGATTTGAAGCTTCAAGATTAAAGAATTATTAAGGCTTGTAGGGAGGTTGGATGCTCAATGGGAAATTGAATAGATGTGTTATAACTAACTCACTATCCTAATCAAGAAGTTATAAGTAGAGGGGTAATAGAATCAAACCCACACAAAAGGCTTGCAAATTTCAAAGACCAAAGCCCTCCAAGTCCAAAAACCCATTTGAAATCCAAATGAAGATGGTTAAATAGACTGGAAAATATAATAAAAATAATATTGAGGGAAGTGAAATAAAAATTAGAATCATGATTTGGATGACAAATCAAGATTAAAAAAATTAGATGAGGTCTAGACTCAACAAATCTCATAATCAGAAGCAAAATTGGTGAATAAATACACAAATTTGGGAATTTTCATGCCTTAAATTAGAATATTGAGTTTGCATAAGTGATGCCCATTTTTCTAGGCTAGGTAAATCTAGTGATCCTTGAGATGGTTGGGTGATCCTAGAGAGTTGCCTAGGTTACCCCAAGAATGTTAAAGAAACATCATTGATCAAATGGCCAGAACATACTTTTGAAAAGGATGAGGATATAGATGCAAGATAGAAGGTTGGAGAGGCCAAGAAAATGTAGGATTATATCCTCAGAGATGATTATATTCTTCTATAATAGTAAAAATACTAAGAGAGTGTATTAACAATGCACGAGTCATGAGTTGTTCAAACCTTCAAATTATCATTGAACTATCATTTATACCTATACAATTTTAGGCACTTGGATATTTTCCTCTTAGGTATGATAGTTACATGCAACATATAGGTTGTTTCTCAAAATGGGTGTGTGGAACCCACACTTACATATACTTACTTGTGCCATTGCCCCACATCTATACCTAAAAAATATACAATGAAAATCATTCATAGTATTTGGAAACCTTGGAAACATTACCAATACTAAGATAAAAAAAATAGTACTCACTATTAGCTCTCTCTCAAAATCACGAGGGGCGAAATGCCTCAAGGAGGTTTCAATCTCTTGAGTGCGTTTGAGGGAGTAGCAGGACAAAGGTCTAAATGGACAAGCCTTCTTCTCTTCAAGTGTTGTTGGACCTGGGGTATGCCTAGATGAATGAAGCCCGGACTTGACTTATGTTTATTTCCTAAAGTAATTCATCCACAATGGAAAATGGGAGTGGATAAATGAATTTTTGTTTTGGTATAGATTGTATAACAATATCAAAGCTAAAACCTAATATGTTCAGTTAACAGATGTAAAAATGAGTAAAACTAAATGGTGAAAATGTAGAGACTAGTGCCTTATTGGGTATGCGGAGTCAAATGAGAAATCTAAAATGAGTAACTTTTTTTGGCAAGTATTCTAATTGTTCGCATATATTTTAGTTTATAACTTGTATAAACATGCAAGAATATGACTACCAAGTTCTTCTTAATGATCCAAATGAGATTCCCTAATTACTATGATCAACTAAAAGGATTTAATCTTTTCTTGAAAGAACCAATTAATCAACCATACAGATACAACAAGTGTGCACCGATAAACTGAATATAAACTTGTTATATCAATTTAAATAACCAGAAAAAATCAACCTTGGAGACAACTTCAGTAATACTTTCAATTAACACAACAAACAACTGATACCAGAAATACGCCACCACATCAAATGATTTTCATTGATATCTCCATAGTTTTAAACATGCATCATAGTCTCATATTTGTAAAACATTGTAATCTACTTTATTATCTTTCTATATCCTATCTTATATCCTATTTCTACCAAAAGATATTTATACATCAAATACTTGAAAGGACGCGTCCTTTCAGAAATGTCATATGTTAAAACAACAATAGATTAAAAGATAATTAAGCTTGTTTAAGCCATAAATGAATCTTGATAAGTGGTCCAAGTAATCCTGGCGCTTATGCATGTTGCATCTCCCACTGTTCTGGATCATTGATCTCCATTATTACCATCTTCTCATTCTATTTGCACGCCTCATCCAATGTTGTATCTTCCACGGTAGCTATCTTCAGAATTTCTTGCGTATCGATTCACTTTCACTTTTCCACTTAGTCATTTCTTTTAATCCTCCTTTATCATCAAAGAATGTAGTCAATCCTTTTCTGGTGGCATTTATCAATCCCTGTGCATCCCCTTGCAATTCTTCAAAGAAGTCTCGGTGTTTATTCACATAATGATTTGCAGCCTCAATTGCTACATTATTAGAAACATCCCTCTGGTTTATTTCTTGAAACTTCTCCAAAATCCTGCCATTCATTCTTTCGTGTTCTTGCAATGCAACAAAGTTATGTGAGTGTGTTCCCCAGAGCTTATTTAACCAAGTTGCTAGACTAGCTTGTCTTTTCTTAATCATTGTTACAAGTGCATCATATCTCCCTTGAGAGTAAGCACTTGATCCTTCCCAGTGATCTTTTGCTTGTGAACTTTCACCATGAGTGAGCAGCTTGGTTGATTTCATTGTGACACCTAAAAAATCTTTTAGGTGGTCATTTTCTCTCAACATTCTCTCATTATTCATTTTGTACATTTCCCTCTCTTTGATTAACATCTGAATTTGAGCTTTGTTTAATTTTTCTACATTGATTCCAATTTCTGCAGTTGCCACAAGATCAACCTATCCAATTTTTAAATTCATGGCATGCCCAAATGCTTTCTCAATATCAATGGCAACTGATTTCCTGTGAGGTGGATATAAATCCCAAATCATTAATGACCCTTCATCTGGATTGTACTTCGACCCTGTATATACTTCTATCACCTTTTATGGGCTGAGCTTGTGTGTAGCATTACTATCTTTCAAGAAACTATCAAAAACTAGTGCAAAATTGAGATCCAACCCTCGAAAAATCATAACACCGGCACTTTCCAACATTTTCCTTCCTTTTTCAGGGGTCACACTTTCCATCTCTCTGTCCACACACACCTTTAGGTCATTCAGTAATTGTTCTTCATTACCTGATGTGATATTGTCAACCTTTTCTCTTATTTCTTTTCCTTTTTGTTTGTACAAGAATGCCTTAAACTCTGGAGAGTTTACAAATTCATCATCTGCTACAAATGATTTGTACTCTACATGCCTTGCATCTGCATCTACATTCTCTTCAGCACTCAATTCCTTGGCAGGGCAAGTGTAATGTTGAGTTCTCAATCTTGACATCTTATTTGGTTGGTCTTGTGGCACATTATCCTCAGATGCCTCCTCCCCAAAAGATAATAGTTTTGTATCTTGCAACCCTTGATTATATTTTTCGATCACAACTTCTACTTCTTTAGCTTCCAGGTTCTAGATCATATCATCAAATTGATAGGGCACATGTTGATACCCTCCAAAGTTTATCCTCATTTTAGCAGAATTGATGTACCCTTCTAGGTCAAAATTCTTTCTAGATGGTCCTCTTTTCATATTGCATTACAGTAACTTATCAAGGATCAAATTGTACCTTTCCTTGGCTAATACAGTAAAATCACCGAAGCACAATGTACTGGGCATAAAAGCCTACTTTCCAAAGGAGCTCAAATTCATAACACTGGAAAAGTCCATCTGTCTAACAATTTCCAAGTATAAAATCCTGTCCGGGACTGTTTTAGGAAAAATGAATGGGGCGTCTTCAAATCCATAAACCCTAATCATGGTAGCATCCTCCAAGCAATACCAATCCCCCCAGTTGTGACTAATTGGCCCATTGAAGTCCTTAGGCCTAAGAAACCTCTTTATCTCTTCAGATAAAGAATAATCACATGGATGATTATACAATTTGTACAATGTCTTCACAAAAAACTCCTCAAAGTGTACAAAACTAGAGTTAGCAAACCTACTGTCCCAGAGAGCCGTCATAATTGAACAGGTAATGTCGTGCCTTCCTTGTCAAATTGGGAAATTCTCATCTTCTGAGGCCACAGCCCTAACTCCTATCCAAAATACAACACCATGTGCATCAACAATGAGTAATGCCTAAGATGTAAGATAGAGGCTCCGCCCTTTATTGCCATCAACCCAGAATCAAGCCCCTTAAAAATGTATGAGGCATAATCAAATGGTCTAGAATTGTGATACTGGATATCTGCTGAAATTATCATAGGTACAATTGACATATATTCAGGGACTTCCATTCCCAATACTTGGCCTACCGAGAAAAAAGTATACTTCATATAGGGTTCAAAAAGGTCAACATGAAAAGGGGATCCATCGCTATCTTGTAGAGGAACTGGTTTGCCACCTTGTCTAATTCTGTGGAGTGGCAACCTCCAACCCTTATAAATTGTGTCCATCCTCCCAAACTCCCTTTCTAATTCCTCACATATGATTTTCTCATTACAACCCCTTCCAAATTGAAAACCTCACCTATTGCATCTTCTGATATGTGTATTAGTGGTTTCCCGGATGGGTCACATATAGCTTTGAGTTTCGAATTATAATGGATGGCCAACAATTTTACCAATTCTACATTGACAAATACATTAGGGCACACTAGCTTTCCCAAATTAAGCTTCCATGGGTTACATACTGGTTCAAAACGATTTCTCCAACAGTAATGAAAGCTAAACAATTCATAACCTCTTATTGAAGTCCAAATATCTCCTATGAGTTTACACTTGTCATCCAATTTATCTATTTCTGCCCTAAGTTGTGCAGATCGTCTAGCTTTAGGTCCAGAGCCAGGTAATTGGTCAATGAGATCTTGATTTAGCTTACGTTCAGTGTCATGCTCTATTTCAGTTTTTTGTTTCTTCCCTTTAGGCTGACTGCTTTCACCATATTTTCTACCTTTTGATTTTCCTAAGCTGGAGGATTCCATTCCTCAAAAGTTACAGAAGTCAGATTACAGGAACTAAGGCACAAAGAACTTACTGTATTTCGCTCGAAACCTTTGGACTGAAAGAATGCCCTGGTTCTTCGTTCGCCCCTCTGCTTCCTCCGCTATCAATTCCACATTAATATTTCCAATTGAATTTTCCTTAATTCATGTAGCTATTTGTGCTTCGTCGCGCCATTAATATTTTAGCTGAAACACGAGTGTAGCAGATCTTTTTTCGAAACTCTCACCGTCACATCATTTAATATTGTCAATGAGACATTTTCAAATCTTGGGCGACCTCTCTATTATGGCTTTTACCAACGTTCATTTAAAACATCCGCCAAGACATCCTGTAGTTTCCCCGACACTTCAAGTCTCTCCAACTACCACAAACTATATATCGCTTTGGTGTCCCGCAGTCTCATCGATGTTTTGAGTCTCACCGACAGTTATCCTTTCAGTCTTATGTATATCGCTGTAACTCTCGCCGATGAAGCCTATCATTTATTGACTTAAGGGGTTGTCCGGAGGACTTTCCTTTGAATACTTGTATCTTGAGAATCCTCATACGCAATTCCGATTGCGAAACAAAATGTTTCTCCTACTGATAAAGCTATATTCAGTTTGACTTCCATATCTCTCTCCGATGATGCCAATCTCACCGATGAATCTTGTTATCGGCAAGACAATGAATATCGCCAAGTCCTATTATCGATATAATCCGAATCATAGCGACATTGAGAGTCAGCAGGACTTCCATGAACTCACCCCAATACATCGTCAGAATCCATCTTCGTTGTATCAGCAAAACCAAATGAATGCTCCGGGACATTTCACCGATGACTTGGGTCTCACCAACAGTCATTTTGTGCTTCATCGGTATAACACACATGTGCTCGTTATGACTTATATCGATGAAATTTTCTTGCGATAGGATCCTCTGGTCGCTGAGACAATGAACTATGTCCTGCCGATATGTGTCTTCAGATGAAATCATATCAGTATGACATTCCCGAACTCTTGCCGATAGACTGCAAAAAATATACGTTAATATAAAATGCTTTATGGATCGGGAAGACCCTCACCATCTCTTGCCGATATGAATTATACATTGAAATACTCGAGTTAGATGAATTCTATGGGATCACATGACATAATATAGGAAAAATGTTATGAAAAGAGGATTCTTGTGCTTATGGTATGGGCATTTTTTTGGGAACTAATGGTATGTGCAGCCATGAAATTTTCAAAATTTTATAGTTCTAACACTCACCATCAACATGGGATTAGAAAATAGCCTTCATTATGTGCTTCTATTTATTGTTTAAAACCTATAAGGAAGAAAATTAAAACTAACTCAAAGCATGCAATCAAAGTGTTAGCTCAAATTATGTGAATAAAGGAAAAATAGGATGTGATATGATGGTTAGGTGTGAATTATAGACAACCCTTTGATTCACATGAATTTCCTAAAGTAATTAAGATTTTTCTTGATTTTAATGTTTTTTTTTTAATTTTCAAACTTTTCAAAAAAAAAGCTTGTACATTTTGTGATTTTTTTGTAGTTTTTGTAATTTATAAAGTATTTATAAAGTGACAAGTGTGTTCTTGTGTAAATATTATACTTACCTATATTGTAGTGATATTAAAGAGTAGGCCTAGTTTTCTAGCATAGCAGAGGAGGTTTCTACAATTGATTGGACCACCTTATAATGAGTGGGACTAGAAAGAATTGCTCTTTTCCCTATTGTGTGACCTTTTGCATGCATTCATTATGATAGTATGACTTATAAAGATGTAGACTAGAACATCTTCCATTTTCCTAGTGTGTCTAGTGATTGGATTATTAATCAATATGATATCTACTAATATTGGTGTCTCCATTCAATAAAATAGAATCATAAAGGAAAAGTGGTCATAAAGGATGATCAAAAAATCTTGGTCCAATTTCATGGGTGTTCATAGTCCGAGAGACATCAAAGGATTATAGTTGAACTTAGTCCCATAACTTGATATTATGTCTCTATGAAAGTTCCTCATTGGCATGATTGAATTCCCACTTGTTAGAGACCAAGAAGGCACATATTATTATATAGTCATGGGATTCTATTATCTAAAAATAGAGTGAGGTCAAGTTTTTTCTAGGGAGTTTACACCCTAGAATTAACCATGATTTATAATATATTATATATCATGGATCATAATAATTCAATCACATATTTGGTAATGAATAGATTTTGGAGAATAATACAATAATACATAACCACACTTTATCCCACTCTTCCTAGATCTATAATGTGGCATTAATTGGGGAATTATGACTTATCTACATTAATAACAACTTCTTTGATTAGTGATGAAATTATTACAAATCCCTACATAGAGATAGAAGGGAGATGGCTAGGATATGGGATAGTCAAATATTTTTAAAGATGGCGATATACTTGGTCAATAGGCATGTCTTAGTGGATACTCATCTCATCACTCAAGTGCTCCACTAACTTGGATATGACTTTCCAAAGGATTTTCCTCTAATTCCATCATGTTATAGGCATTCTTAGGAGGTATCTAAGGTTGAGTGAGTTATGCTCCCATTGAATCTTCTTAATCCAAGGACTTACATCACATGATTAATATAAGGTCACACAGGCATATGCTCACAAGAATCTATGACCATGTAGGGGTCAACCTATTTTTGATTTAGAGAGTGATCATTATAGAGAGGATTATGAGCCTAATAATGAATAATATCCTAAGAGAGAGTATGATGAGGATATTTTAGATGATACTACACCTACTCCACATATTATTCCTTTGGTTTATTAAATAGATGTGTAGATGTAAGTGAATGAACCCTCCTAGAAAATAGCATATCCTCATTATTACTTTATCTTTTGGCCTTTAAATTTATTTTCTTAGCACACTATCATTTAAATTCTAACCATGACCTAAAACTATTTTTTCCTTATACTTGACTACATAGGTATAGTGGATGGGTTGAGGACTTTATTATGAATGAATCATTTGATATTTGTCTCTTCTATGAGGTGATTGAGAGGAACTATTAGTAGATGTAGGGATACCTTCAATAATAGGTGAATATATAAATGTATTTAATCATTCCTACCATGTCATCCAATAACTTATAACATTAAGAGGTAAGGTAGAAACATTGGAGGCTAAGAATGCCCTACTACACGAGATATTTTTGGTGGGGATTAATCAATGACTAGCTTCTCACTAATGAGCTAATACATGTCAATGGTAAGTCATAAATTTAGACACTTAGATCACATCTTAGGAATCTTAGAATGATAATATCCATACATGATTAGATATGGTGGATCTAGTAAGAGGAGATAAGGGAGTAAAATACCTACTAGATTTTGAGATTAAAACTAATATGAGGCTTTATTGATGTACCTTGGAATTTTGGCACTTTATTTAGCATATGGGTTTTCCCCCTTATATGGGGAGATTTTATACTAGCTAACTAAATTTTATTATATGTCTCCCAAGTTGAAGCTCATGTACTTAGATATTGACACCTTTAATTATGATGTATGGATTTATTATTTATAGACATTTTTCAATATCTTATTGCAATTGGTGTCATTATGTTTATTTCCCACTATGTACTTGGTTAGTTTAGAGATAATTTTTTAAAGTTATTGATAGATGCTTATATACATACATACATTATGTCATGGATTTATATTTTTATCATGAAATATTTGTATAAACTATATATGGATACATACAGACTAAAATGATGGATTACATAATAATTGCTTTGACATGTATGATCTTATTATGAGAGGATTACATTTATTGCATATTTTATATGATTTTAAGCATTATAGGTTGAATTATATAGGACAAATACCTAAGTTTGAGATATGTGAGAATTACTAAACTAAGTGAGAAATGTAAATTTAAAGAGAATAATTTTATTTTAAAATTTATATAAGGCTAAAGATTGATCCTAATCTAGATTTTTATTTGTACTAGTGCTAGACAATGAAAACTATATTGTTTATGAATACCCTCTAGACTTAGATCAAATATGACCAATAGGTCAATCTAGGGTAAAATAAAATCTCCTCAACAAAGAATTCCTTTAAAATGAAAGATAAACTCTTGGCTTTTTCACCTAGTTTGTATACATGTGTTCTTTTTTTATTGACTAATTCTTTCATAATAATGTCAACCTTGTAGATTTTATTGAGGTCTTGATGTAGGATCATCCTAGGTGTAAGATCAATCTTGCATCATCCAAAATTTTCTTTTACTTTATTCATTTTTCTAGGTTTTCAATAAAATTCTAGCCATCATCCAAGAACTATAATTCTTATCATATTCCATCATAGTTACACATTTCACATTGTAATTAAGGACACATTTTCTACTAGATGTTAAAAATTAAACATAAAAAATTTAAATAATTCTAATCAATTTAAGGGAGTATTTTAATTCCCAACTTACTAAATTGGGCATAATAGGATAACAACTAGTTTCACCATTTAAAGTTTCTAATGCATTTACAAAGAGCGTAGTAACAAAGGAATAACTTTAAGGACTTAGTGGTCCCAAGAGAGCTTATGTTACAAACCAAATCAAGATCCATTGAATCATCTTCTCTACATTCATTTAGAAAGTTCCCTCTACATGTTTGTCCAACTACCTATTACATTTGACATTGAATTTTGTACCTCCTTGTGGTAAAGATAGATAATTCCTCGGGATAGAGCTACTATATAAGTAGCACTCATGATCATTAAAATTTATCTAGGAAGTTAGGATTTATCTAGATAGTTAGTGAGCTTTGGTTCTAGCCATAATTTAGACAATAATTGAAAAGTACTATATTGTAATATTATTTGAGATTTTTTAATTCACACATAGTTTTTCCCATGCATCTTGAAATTAAATGTCTCACATTGTAAGCTCTTGTGAAATATTAAAATATAATCAAGTGACTACAAATCAATAAGGATCATATTACTACTTTTCAAATTTCTACTATATATTTGTTCATTTACTTGCATGGTTGGATAATCCTTCATTAAATACTCTATCTATGTCTTAATCAAGTGGTATAAAACTAAAAGATTTGCAATGCTAAAATTTTCTTCTTATAAATATATAGTAGAACTTTGAAAGTAGTAATATGATCCTTATTGATTCTGCTTTGAGAGTCTACCTTAAAAAATTATCGCTTGCCACCACTTGGTTATTAGTCACCTCCTCCTCAAAACGTACTTGATAAAAATGTAGATAATAGAATAATTAACCCTTGAGATGCCACTAGCGAGGTGATACACGTGAATTAATCACCTTCCTTTTGGGAAACACCAACCTCCATTTTGAGATGGAATGAAGGTACAACCTACACATCACGTCCTTTAAAGGAATGCAGCATTGAGAAAAGGGTCGTGAAATTTTGATAAGATGTTTGCATTAAACGCAAGCAAGAGGTGGTGTAACTAAAGGTCATTTCACATGGTGACGCCATACAGCAAGAGAGGAGGTGGGAGGACACATGTCAAAAAGCCACACCATTCGCATAAATGCTAGTACTTGGATTAATTACCATGAGCCTTCAAATCCAGCTTTGTACGATTCTCTCCAACTCCAAATTGCCAACTTGCTCATTTTCCCGTTGTCTTCTTGATAGAGAAAATGATTTCGACGTGAATTTTCCAGCTTCATTTTTCTATAAATTTCCCTCAGCCTTAATGCGAAAACACTTCTCATTTTTCTAGAAAGTTGTATGTTATGTAGTTTTAGGCAACATGGGCACCCCTATTAGGCTACTTAGCAACAAGCATCAGCTAGCTTTTGCAGGCGAGGTTTCTGACGAAGGGATCAAGAGGTTGCTTAAAACCAAGAATCTCTTGATCATAGTTTCCTTCAAATGGGTTCTAGGGGTAGACTTCATCTTAGATGCGAACCATTATCAGGTGACCATAGATATCATGTCGTGGTTCGGGGATTCATTGCTCAACTCAAACGTGTCCAAACCTTACATGGTAGAGCTTGCCAAGACTATGTTCTACAAGGACTTCTTAGTGGGACTTGAGGAAATTTTTGATGTGGTGATTCCAGGCTTCAGTATCCCTTCGGCTATGGACCTTTGACGTCACGTCGACAATGGTGAATAGGTGTTGTGGCTTCCTTTTCTCTCGGACTTTCGAACATCATCGCTGGAAAGGCATTGCCAGAAGGTGAGGCCTGCTAGCTCCTTTTTTCTTTGGGTGATGAACGTGGAGCCAATTCATGGTGCTAAATGCAGGTACACTAATTTTCACGATCTTTTCTATCTTCCGCAGCCAGAGATTGTTAGGGAAGTCGATGAAGAGTGACTCACTATCAGATTCTTCAGAGATTCCCCCTTTTTATTTTGATCGGAGCTTTGAGTGTTGTATTTCAGAATTTTGGGGTTGTTGTTGCATCGTGCCTTCACTGCAACCTATGTGTCAAGATTTAATGTCTTCTGGGTTGTGTTACCCATAGATATAATATGTCATGTACTTTTAAATTTCATCTTCCTTGATCTTTAATTTCTTGTTTTCCACCTAAGTCTAAATTCCTTGCTTTCATTTTAACCTTTGTCACGGGATTCTCTATGTTTCTAACCCCTTGTTACGCATTCTCTTAGTTTTGAAACTCAAGTCATTGGCGCCCCATGTCTTCAACTTTTTCATCGGGTTTTTTTTTTCCTAACCTCATGATGGTCCGACTTGTTCTCTTTTTGTAGCGTCAAGTGTGTTGGTCTATTGTGTGGTTGGAGATTTGTAGGTTCTCATAACTTCGTAACTCTCGACTTTGAGTTATAAAGTTTCAATCCTCCGCGACAAAGCTATATGTTTTCCATTCTGCATGTTTCGAGGCTCCGCCTATACATTTAATAAGGAGTACGGTACAACCTAGAGATGTCTTATCGATGATTTTTACAAGGCACGCAAATCTTAGAGTTTTCTTTACTGAGGCTTATAATAAAGTGTCATATTAATTCAACACCAAACGCACGTCCTGCCATTTTACATGACTTAAGGTGGTGGAGATTTATTTGGTCGAGTCTGCAGTTGTACCTCCATCTTCTACAATTATTTCTTCAAGCATACAAGTGTTCCTTAGTGTATTGCGAGCTCATGCAGTCTAGGATTGAAAATCGTCAGCTCGGCGTAAGGGACACGGAGCTAGGATCTTTTAAGCTAGAGGAATTCTTGGTACGTTTGGAAAGAAACATTAGATCTGTTGTTGACACAAAATTGTTAGAAATAGGATTAGCTCATGTCAAGGGTTTTCCAAAAGCTATGTTGAGTGTGGACTTAATAGGCGCATGCGCGAGAAGATACATCCTAGAAACGTAGGAAATCGAAGCCATGGACGGAACTATTGTTGCTAAAATTTCTCCTAAAGTTGTTTCCCACATGTTAAAGATTCCTGAGAAGGCACCCGTAAAGGACATGTCTGTTACAGTGGCTAGTGAATTTTTCAAAGCTAATGAGGACTGGTGCAAGAATTCTATGGCCAAATGGTGGTTAAAGTCAGAGAAAAGAGGTAAGTCACACTTACCTGCTAAACTTAAGAGAATGCATTTCAAAGGAGAAATTGCAAATGCCATTGCTTTGTTACATCGCATTGTTGGAAATGCGCAAATTGAATCCTTCGAAGATTGGATGTTTCAGTTTATTTTGGTTATCTGTGATGAGAATGTGTTCATTGATTGAGTTAGGATAATTTGCTTTCATTTAAATGAGCAGTTAGTCAATTTTTAGAAAACTGCTACCTTCCATCTATGTTTTTGCTTAATATATATATTATCGCCAATGAAATATATTTTTGGTTGGGATTAAAGCCACAAGTACCTCCATCTACTGGCATGCCTGTATGTAAGTGTTATCTGCAATTTACCAAGCAAGTTGGAATGGGAGACTTTTTCCTTGTCAATGATGCATTCTTGATGGAAGTTGTGAGGAAATTGGATGGAAACCCTGAAATACGTTTTTCTTCTGAGTCAATGTCTCTTGTATCAGAGTTTGGAAGTTTCTATATTCAATTTGATAGGTTTTCCTACTTGAGGATAGGAGGTTTTGAGAAAGCCTCGTTAAAATTGCCTAGATATCCTGAAGATTTACTTGTATTCTTAGAGTTCTGTAGACAAATGGTCGTGGTAAATGTAAAATACATGAATATGGGGAAGCGGGGGTATCCTTTCCCGTTGACAACTCCCTCCTTCACTTGCAAAAATAATCAAATGGCCAAATGCGCTGAAGGAATTTTTAAAGAGTATAACCTCTAACATTTATTCATGAGAGCAAATTTTGATAGCAAGGGTTTCATAAGACAATTTATATGGAGGAAGTTCATATCAGCATCAGCCTTCTATTGAGGACTTATGGGAAGACTATGTTGATGAAAATGAAGTCTTGAAAAGGGATTATACAAGGTTAACCCTCGAGTAAATACAATATTTTGGTCTTTCTTTCCAGATTCCTGAAGGTGCGACTAAGGATTCGGTGGTCATTGACCCCAAATATTAAAAATTGTCTGATAAATCTCATCCAAAGGTTGACTTGAGTAAAAATGAAGTTTTGAATATGAATGTAAGAGTTGCTCCAGTATTGAAGAGAACTCAAGTTTTTTCTGAAATTCAAGGAAGTATTCAACAAGGAGATGGCAAATCCTGCCACAATGACCATAGAATCTTTCTTGAAGCTCAGTAGATTACAATTCTACTCAATTCCTTTAAAGTTGAAGCAAATAGGAGGTCTGACACTCTGAATGAGTCTGAGGCTACTCTAACCAAAGTAAGAACCAGACTACAGATCACCACAACACCAGGGAGTAAAGAGATATTAGCAATTATTACCAGGTATAGGGATTATAAATACAAGATGAAAGCACAAGAAAAATAGTTACAGCAAGAAGTGGTCAAGGATCTAGAAGATGAAGAGGTTGAGGTGGTGGCAAATAATGCATAGTCATTTTTAGTATTTCATGATTCTTTTTTTTTTAATTTGGCTCTTTTAAGTTAAAGACTCTTTTTAATTATTCGGTGCGGTTACTTTCAAGAAACCGTTACCAAAGACAATTGCTTACGCTTTAAATATGGTTTTGGCTGATGTGATTCAAATCTTTTGGGAAAACTTTGACTTACTCATTAGAGCAAAACTCTATTATTTTGAAATATTGCTTTATGTTATTTTGATACAGAAGACAATGGTGGAATTTATGCATTCATAATCTTTGAATTATGGTGTATGAATCTGTTCTACTTATATTGAATGTTCTGCCAGTATTCGATCTATTATTGGAATGATAGATATTTTTATTTGTTGCATCACTATGGTATCGTTTATCTGTGAATAATGGTTTTGGGGTGATATTTGATTTAATTTTAGTCATGAAGTATTTTCTAGTTTTATCATATGAAATTATTGAATGCCTTTAAATCTTTCTAGTTAAAAGCAACATTAGTTAAAAATTATTCATTGAATATCAAATAAAGGTAGCTACCATCTTTTAAAATAAGCAGAGAATCAATCTGAAAATCATATTATTACCGATCAACTGTGGTTACATTTGTCACATTAGTGGGCGTGAGAATATAGAGTTAGGTGATAAATTTGTCAACTAATAAATTTTTGACGACTCTATTAGGGATAACTTAGAAAAATAATTTTTGCATGATGAGTTTCTCTATGGTTAATAAAAATGGTTCTCCAAAGGCATAACACTCCTATTCTTCAGCCTAACATAGATTGGTTGATTGGTGACCAAGAAGATATAATTACTGGTCTGAGGCTATTGGCTTGGCAACAAAGAAGAACCGACTATCAATATCACAGAGTTAACGAAGTATTGAAAGAAGAGGAGGAACTCAGAGATATTATCAAAGAAAATGTAGTGTGCTTTGAGAATGCTCAGGAGATTGTGTTTGTAGAAAACATTCTGCCTCCCACCAGAAGAGTAAGATTCCATCTCGCACAAGCTCCTAGAAATCAGGTAAACAATAGGCAAAATCCTCCACAAAACCATCAATAAACAAAAGTTGGAAACTTCGTTGGCCTATTTGTGTCTTGTCAAAACCTGGCTTCTAAAAGGTATACTAGGAGTGATAAGAAAAAAGGGCTTGTGGATAAAGATTTTGAGTTCTTAGAAACCTTTTATTTTTCACATTTTCCACCTACCCAAAAAGTTAAGTCCATTAGCAGACCATCTTCTCCTCCCCTTCCTAAACCTAGTGTATCTGGGGTTTCGAAGATATCTTGCCAAGGTCTTCTTTTGTTCAGTACTACCCTTCCTACACGAGTAAATTTTCCTCTAGTAATGGCACAACCCCAACCGGTCCCATGGGGGGTTGTCATAGGTCCTCTAACCTTTGGAGCCAGTGCACAACTCCATGATTTACCCAAAGTTTCAGGAAAGATAATACCCAAATTCAGTGGGGATGGGAAAGTTTTTCCTGATGAACATATGAAGGCTTTCTTTGCTGCCTCTTCCATTCTTGCAATACAACATGAAGATGTTGCTATGAGACTCTTTGTAGAATATTTGACAGACGTTGTTGTTGACTGGTTTTATTCTCTTCATAATGGCTCTATTAACAATTGGGCTACCCTAAGAACAAGGTTTGAGAACATATTTAAGTCTGCAGAAGATGACCAAATCTTGGTTGCTCAATTGGGTTCAATGAAAAAGGAGGTTCACGATTTAATGAGGGATTTTTTTGGCCAAGTTTAATAAATTACATAACAGAATTATTGTGAACATGAGGCCCGGTGTTGAATTGTTGAAAGAAATGTTCATTAACACTCTTCCACCAAATGTGAGTTTCATTATTAAAAGAGAAGGTGTGGTTGATTTAGTTGTTGCACAAGATAGAGTTGTATCCATAGAAGATGATCTGATTATCTCTGGAAAATGGAAGAAAGAATTACAAACTGGTAAACCCTTCACCAGTAAATTCTACTGAACCAGTCATTCAAAGATTGGCCAATGACATAATCACTCTTAAGAGACAAATTCCAAAGGTTCCCTCACAAACGCCCTATCAAGATGTTCCCAAGAATTATCAAGGAGCCCCCAACAAAACACTTTCATTGTCTGCTCCCAATCAAAGGCTGGAAATTGAGGTTCCTTCTCCTTCCAATAAGGGGAATCATTGTAATTTTCATCTAATTTCAGATCATGATTGAGCTACTTGTACGGAGATGATTAGATTTATGTAAATGCTTTCAATAAATGAACATACTGTGGAACCATATGTGGAAGAGCCTAATTCATCCAATGATGTTGGTATGAACTTCTTTGATTTTTTATCAGAGGTAGAAGCTAGAGAGGATGTATATGTTAGAGTTGACAATCCTAATTGTGCTATTTTCATTAGAGCACAACATGCCAAAGTTGATCAGGGTGGCTCATCTTTAGCCCCGAAGTACACTTTAACAAGTCAGAAAAAGCAAGAACAAACTACTCCCAATAGTGTACAAGTTGAGGTAACATCTTCTTCATCTTTCGTTACCCTTCCTTCTAGTTCATTTGATATAGTGGAGTCCTATAAAAATACCAAAATCCAAATTTCACAAGCTAAATACTTGAGACTCAATCCCTCATAACTAGATAGGCTTGTGAAGTATGTTAAACAAGGGCCTTCATCGTCTTGATGTAATGCTCAAATTTCTGATGATAATGAAGCTAACCATGGGAACTAGATTTTCTCTAATGTTGTAGATAAATCTTCAAGCTCACAAAACCCATTCATAAAGCTAGAACCTTTCTATATATCTGTGGACATCAAAATCTGCATTTTGGTTAATAACTAACATAGACAAGTATGATTAATATTCAAGCAAAGCAAACCTTCAACATCCATATGAAATAAATCAACATGTTTTATGACACAATCAAAACAACAAAAGATTTAATAAACAAGTTGAAAGCATACAACAAAACATGAAGAGAATAATATCTCATATTGGATTGGTGTCACATGTGCTATTGACCCTTTCCCAATCCTTGATCAAAGCTTAAGATGATGTAAATGCAATGGAAATGATGAGCAAAATTAGTTCTCAAGGAGAGTAACTTTGCATATGCTTTTTGGATGAAATTGTGGAGGTTGTGAAGGATTTGATAAGAGATGAAGCCTCTATTTTATAGATTTTCTTTGATGATAGATTGGCCAACATGGTGAATGTGGGACCTAAAGATCCTAATGAGAAGATGACACTTGTCAAAATGATGATAAGTCAATGGTTGTGCAAGATTTGGGAAGAGTGCCATGAGGAAATTTTTGAATTCAAATTTTGCAATAAATGTTGATTTTGACTTTGGAAGGGGACATGTAAGAGACATGTAAGGCCTCATAAATGCTCTATTGGGTGTACATGTCCACTTGGGGGGAGATTCAAACTTGGAGAATATTCTTCCTTTATGCCAAGTTAAAAATAAAGATTTTAATAAATCAATTAAATGCAATTTCATGTGCAAGTGGCCAAATCTAGAGAATGCAAGGGGGTGAGATTAGCATTAGATTTATTCGGGATTATTAGCTAGGATGATGATTGGGATGCATTTTGACCTCTTTGACTTAGATATTTGATTTATTTGAATTAGAAAATGATGGAATATGATCTCATATTTAATTAAATAAAGAAACGGTTATTTAATTAAAAGGAGGTGATAGGATCAAAGTTGATTTATTTGATTTAAACTAATGACTTTAGGAGATTGGTAAATAAACTTGATTTATTAGTTGAATGGATAGATAATATGACCTAGTTGAATGCATTATGTCAATTTTAGCGTGTCTACAATATCATTATACATAGTTGGTTTTAGATTAAGTAATTGTATCATTAACTTTGGAGCTTCTGAAAATGTGATGTCTGCCCAAATAGCTAAAGCCAGGCTAGGTTTATCTTATACCTCTTCCCAAGGAAAATGTTATTCCATGGATGGATCCCTGGTTCCTATTATAGGTCAAATCAAAGATGCTCAAGTAGCCCTAGCTGATTTTCCTAAAAAGAGGTTGAAATTGACTATATTGGTTGTTGACATTCCTGCAAGTTATGGTATGTTGTTGAGTAGGAGTTTTTGTAAGGATTTGGGTGGAGAAATCCAGATGGATTGGTCTCATTCCTTAATACCTTTGGATGGAAAGAAGATATTCCTAAATGCTAAACCTAAGGCCAAGTTCATTGTCTTAAATTCTGGTGATCCAAGAGCAGATATTTTGTTTGTTGAAATAGGACCAAGAACCTATATGTGCACTTCTGACCAAGAGAAAATTTTGAATCCTATTAGCTTTGATTTTGTCAATGAATTGTGGATACTTGAATTTGATGGAAGTTGTGCTAATTTCAGGTCAGGTGTTGGAGTAGTTTTTATTTTTCCTGATGGTTATAAATTCCCCTTTGCTTTCAAATTGGAGTTTGCTAATACCAGTAATATGGCTAAGTATGAAGCTCTGTTGCTTGGTCTAAGTGTAGCCAAAGAAAAAGGTATCAAACAATTGAGAACAATAGGAGACACAAAATTAGTGGTGAAGCAGGTGAGAAAGATTTATACTATGAAAAATGGTCGGCTTAAGCATTATAGAAACAGAGTTTAGGATTCTATAGAAGACTTTGATGCTTTTTCTATAGAGTCTATTCCCAGAGAATAAAACACTAGGGCTGACTCCCTAGCAGTCTCAGTGTCATTGCTCTTGTTGCATCTAAATTTTAAAGATGAATCTTATAGAATTGAAATTGTGTACAGACCTAATGTTCCTGACAATGTAAATCATTGGCAAGTGTTCAATAATGATCAGTAGATTATTGAATTCTTGGAGAAAGCTGAAGCCTTTTCTCACATATATTTTAAAGGTAGTGATGATAAAAGCAATGATGTTTTAGAAGGCGACATTGTTGCCCCTGATGAGAAAGAGATATATATTATCCAATTGAAAGGTAACAAGATTCCAAAAGTTTTAGTCTCTCTTAAACATTTATTCAACATGCATCATCAATATTTCAAGCAGAAGGGTAAAGTCTTTGTTGAAGCATCTGTTGAATATGATAAGGTAAATATTGGTATAGAAGATGATCCTAAGATTGTTTGTATTGGGAAGTGTTGTTCCCATGAGGAGAGAGAGACTGATTTCTCTATTGACATGTTATAGGGATATTTTTGGATGGTGCTATGCAGATTGAAGAAATTCATAAATGGAGAATTCCAACATAAAATTCCACTGAAACCCGGTGCCACGCCTTACAGACAGAAATTGTGGACTTATAATCCCAAATTTGTAGAAGCTATTTTCAATGAAATTAATAAAATTCTCAAGGAAAATATTATTTATCCCATCTATTATTCCACATGGGTAGCCAATATAGTTCCTGTGAGAAAGAAAAACAGAGAAATAAGGATATGTGTTGACTTTAGAAATTTAAATCAGGCATCTCTGAAAGATAATTACCCACTACCTATGATGGATCATATTCTGCAAGCAGTTGTTGGTTCTAAAATGATGTCCATGCTCGATGGTTTCTTAGGTTATAATCGGGTCGAAGTAGCTCCTAAAGACTAGCATAAAATGGCATTCACTACGCCCATTGGTGTTTTTTCCTACAATAGAATGTCATTTGGCCTCATTAATACAAGAGCCACTTTTCAAAGGGATATGGATTTATCTTTTGGTGATCTTAGGAATAAAATCATAGTGATTTATTTGGATGACCTAACAATTTTTTCTAAAAAGAGAGCCAATCACTTACATGACTTGGAAGTAGTATTGCAGTGTTGCAAAGAAGAAGGTATCTCTTTAAACCCTAAGAACTCTATCTT